>QEOT01001614.1:677675-743355 GCA_003123785.1 Pterocarya stenoptera | reverse complement strand
GGGGGGGGGGGGGGGGGGGGGGGGGGGGGGGGGGGTGCCAGCCACTAAGCAGCCAAAACACACCCCGAGCTCACCACGTGATTATGGATAAGCTCGACTGGGGACCTCGTGTTGGCAGCAGAAAATGTCAATGGTTGCCACATCGTGCCTGCCACTGGTTTTCGTAACAACCATGTTGTGTCGTAGGCAGCTCCAATGTGAGGAGCTTTTTGCGGCTGAGAAGCCTTGGCCAGAGAGAGCCACCCTCCGTTTAAACAAAAAACATCAGTGGCCTAGTTGGTGGTCGCCGTTGGTCTTCTTGGCCCATGGTTGGCCGTCACAGGGTGATTGCTGTGCGCTAGCGGTTCTACTGTGCATGGCGTACACGTCCCCTGACAGTTGGTCTCCTTGAAGGGCCAATTGGAGACATCGGCAAACCACATGGTGGCCACCGGTAGTGCTCATTGGGCTCCCAGAGGGAAAGCCGTAAGCATCCTGGGTGCACTTCTGTACTTACACGAGAAACATGCCTGCGGGCCACTACCGCCTGCCTTAGTGGTTGGAGACCACTTTCGGGCCAATAGAAGGCGTCGGGGAGATTCTAGGGGTCATTGATTGCCGTGCAGAGCCCACGGTGGCTAGCCTCGGCCATCTTAGGTTCCCGGCACTCATGCACCCGTACTGTGCATGCCATGCACACTCAGAACGTGCATCCATGCACTACAGGCACCGTGCACAGTGTTTGCCTGCCTGTGTGAAGGCCTATGCACAATACTTTTTCATATTTAAAATGCCTGTTGATAGTGTATATAAAATGCACATAGGACTTGCAGTTCAAGTGGCTAGGGAGTTTGGGTTCCCGGCTCACACATTACATGAATGGGAAAGCACTTAACTGCAGTGCACTTAAAAGCCCGGGCGAGAAAATGTTCACTCGCCCATTTTCTACAGTAGTGCTTTTTATAAAAAGAAAAGTTGGAGGGCTGAGAATACTTATCTGGAAAACTTTTATTTGCTCATTTGGAGATTATTTAGAGTGTCGAAAAATCATCATTCTTCCCCTTTCGGTGTAAAAATAACTCGAATC
This sequence comes from Pterocarya stenoptera, assembly GCA_003123785.1. Lineage (NCBI taxonomy): Eukaryota > Viridiplantae > Streptophyta > Magnoliopsida > Fagales > Juglandaceae > Pterocarya > Pterocarya stenoptera. The sequence goes on along the minus strand of QEOT01001614.1, from coordinate 742,289 downwards.
CTACAGACGGCACCATCTGTTAACGCCTAAAAAGGGCACAGCAAGCCGAAAGGGGAGAAAGATCCATTCCTGACCAAGCTGAGGTTGCTCGAGCCTCAATCGGTGTGGTGTGGTGCCCTTGGCAGTGGTTCGGTGTGACTTTACAATATTCGTGCGTATATCCATGGTGGTGAATAGTAAATAAATGCAGAGAAAATAAAGAGAGATGACTACAAAAATTTTCGTGGTTCGTCACTAGGCCTACGTTTATGGGGGTTTGGAGAGGGGAGAGTCCACTGTAATATGCTTGTTTTACAGTCTCTCATGGTCTTTCATCCTCACTATACAATAGAATATTGGAGGTCTATCTTCTAGTGGAGTTATCGCTGCTGAAACTTCTGTCGTGAGGTTGAAGATGCCCTTGTGAGAAGCTTGAACAATAGTCCCTAAAGTCGTCTTGTTCCTTCCCTTTTTTCTTCTGCTCCTTGCTTTACATCCCCTCAATTTTGCTTTATGTCATTTCCCCCATCTTCCTCTCGATATTATGCACTCCCTCAACCTTTTGTCTCTTCCCCCTCTCTTCTTTTTCTTCCCTCTTGATGAGTTGCCCCATTGGGTTTGGCCTAGGAAATACCATTGGCCTATTATATTTTATCCCTTTCAACAATAATGGTCCAAAATCCCTCCAAAGAAAGTAAACTCGACACTACTATATATTTTCTAAAATCTCATAAATCCACTTATGCCACCTTGTACTTATCTCACGTTTCTCTTATAATCATATCATGCGCCATCTATTCCAATTGTCATAAAAATCAAAGTCATTTGAAAAAAATATTGGAAATAAACAGGTGAGTCCACCGACTCAATAAGTAAAGAAACTATACTAGTGTGTTAATATGAGCCGTTACAAAATGCAGAACAAAACAGTCTAAAAAAGTAACACTGGTATTTCAGAAGCATTTCATAACACTAATAATATATACTAAAGACCTTAGACATAACCATAAACGAAACTAGAAACATAAACAATGGCCATGTTTATCCTTGTGTCAAGGTTGTGCATATCTGTGATTAGCCAAGCAGAACAGAAACCACTTTGTCTCCAAAGTGAGTGAACTTGGAATATAGGTCATGTTTACCTCTATGGCAGGGTTGCGCATATCTACGGTTAGCCAAGAAAAATATAAATCACTTTGTCAGTGGTCACCAAAGTGAATGCACTCAGAAAAGAGGCTACCATTTTATACATGTAGTAGGGATGTTGTACTTATATGTGGTTAGCCAAGCAAAACATAAATCACTTTGTCACCAAAATAAATACACTCAGAATAGAAACCACCATTTTATATCCGTGTCAAGGTTAGAATAGAGGCAACATTATCCATCCCGTGGCAAGGCCGGAACAGAGGTCACAATTATAAGCCGTGGTAAGCCCGTAATCAAAGCAGAACAAAATCTTACACATTAGGGTTTTGAGTTATAATGCAATAACAGAATAGTAAACATAAAGATAATATCTTATAATCAGAAAAAAAATTTAGACGTCAAGTTCACATTTCACACAATAGGGAAACAATATAAAAAAAAAAATGCTCATATAAACACCAATCATGGTAAATTAGCACATAAAATATAAGAGGTAGTTTTAATCATAAAATATGTAAGGTTCTCAAAATTGACTTTGGTTAGTTTTTGGCAAATTCTAGCATAGGAGTACCACTTACCTGAACTCTTTAACATATTTGAATTATCTCACAACAGTACCAATTGAATATCAATTGACATCTAAACATAATTAACATAATAGGTTAATAGAATTAAACTAGCACATCTAGCCATTGTACAAACACAATTTGCCATAAAATCTCTCAATCTAACATCAACCTGAGATATTTAAAAGTAAAAAACCCACTCCTTTAACTGATTACAATTTACTTTGTACAACAAACATCAATCCTAAACTTAGTGCATCCATAACAACAACCTAACAAATTTATTTTCCCTCTCTATCGGGATACACTAAAAACCAATCTCCTTACCACTAATCAACCAATAACATTAACCAAATCAGCATCACATGCAACTCAATCACACACTCCAAGAGCAGTCTAATTAATCAACAACTCCCAAACTAGTCACAATTAAAATGATTAGCACATAGGGCATAGAGGATACCTCATCCAAATTGAAGTAATGTTCGATTAGACTCAGTGATGGAATGGTCTCGAGTGGCTGGGCTTGTTGTGCGACAGCCTCCACCTACCACAGTCGGTAGCCAATGCTAGCACTGTCCATGTCGAGTTTGTGGTGGCACATGGGGACTGCGATTAATGGTGACATGAGAGAGAGAGAGAGAGAGAGAGAGAGAGAGAGAGTTGGGGACAAGGAGTAAACAGAGAGGGAGAGGAATAGATACAGGAATTGAGGAGGTGGAGAGGTGCTCGACACTTACCCCACTCATATGGAGGATGGCGCCAGCTTCGTGGAGTGTAGCAATGGAAATGATCTATTCATAGTAGTAGGATGGTGTGGTTGGGCTCATTGCGCAATGGTCTAGGTCTAGGCAGCGGCTTGGTGTTGGGCTTGGGCGGTGGTTGCGAAACAAATGGGGAGATGAGAGAGAGAGAGAGGACTTATCGGTTAGGCGGAGGAGCATGGTGGCGGCTAGTGGAACTCGAGTGACGATGCAGCCTAGGGGAGAGACTGGAGATGAGCGATGGTGAAATATTAACAGAGGGAGGGGGAGAGATGGAGATTGAGAGACCGAGAAGGGAGAGAGAGAAGCCTTAGTGACGAAAAATGTGCTCGTGGTGAGGCTGCGCTATGGATGAGGAGGTGAGAGAGAGAGGGGGGAACCGAGAGTATCGCAAGAGACAAAGTGAGAAAGTGAGAGTGCGAGAGAGAGATACTGACGGAGGACTTGGGGCTTATTTGGAAACTTAAAATATATATAAATAGTAATGAAATGATTTGTGAATAGTAGTGAAATGACTTGAGTTAGAATACTTTCTTAGGTTTTGAAAAAAGAGAGGAAAAAAAAATTATAAAATTAAAAAATTGTTTGAAAATAATTTTTTAATATTATTTTTGTTTTGAGATTTAGATTTTTTTAATTATTTTTTGTGTTTTGCTTTGGAGTTTAAGAAAGTTATAATGATTAGATGAAAAAGTTAAAAATTTGAAACTCAAAAGTATTTTATATTTGAGAAGAAAATATGTAAGACTATTTAAAAATACATGAGAATCCTGTTGTTCCCAAACAAGGTTAGTCGTGTGGTGCTACAACTGGCGACAGAAAGAATAGCAAAGGCGGAGGGGAAAGAAACCCAGAGGAGAAAGAGAGAGAGTGTTGGGCTGGGGGAGAAGAAACAATAGGGTGCTTAGGGCTTAAACTCACAAAGCGCACTATTTTGGTGCTTTTTTGTTTTCCTAATATCGGAGGGCTGGGTTTGGATTTTTGGGCTTTGGGACTGGGCCGGGTCATGATATGGTAAATGCTCATAAATTTATTACTTCAAACTTAGTATAAATAGTAAATATTTATGACAATTTCGAGTTTTGTTTGAGAGAAGTACTATTCTCAAGTCTGTAGAGCATATATAGTAAATACTTATATAATATAATTTAATTTTAAAAATAAATTTTAATTTTTACAAATCAAATCTTACCATATATTTAAATAAAGTGGATAGTGTGCTCTACGCACCGTATTGAGAATAGAATAATTCTTTGTTTTAGTATAAAGATATATTAAAAAAAGTACTTAATCCATTCCAGACTAATCAAATTGATGAAAATTGATTTGTGACTTAATAAAATATGTGTTTTTTTTTTCTTGCATTGTTTTTTCAAGTTTTTTTGTTTGTGGAGGTGTCATTCCTTGAGATGCATGATTCTTGTTTGAGAATTGGCATTTGGCAATTAGTTGGATCGGTATGGGGAGTTGGGATGAAGTTTAGAATCTAGATGGCCAGGTTGGCGACTTCAAGTTGAACAAAAATTAATTAGAAATAAAAATATTATTTCTATTATTTTTTGTGTCGTGGATTTTACTTAGTAACTTAGTGCTATATATAGACTGTAGTTCTTTATTTGTCTGTATTTCTTCTTATCATAATTGTTGTATTGTTTTTTTAGTGTTAATTGTATTTCTTTTAATGTAGATGTTTTGTAGTCATCATAGGTAATTAGGTATATAATGTTTAAAGTCTTTCCATTAGTTTGAATCATCAACATTATGCAACAAACCAAGTTGAAAAAATGGAAAAAAAAAGATGTTGAATTCATGTACTAGCTTGACAAGCCTTAAAATTGGAAACATGTTCTTAAAAGGAACAAAACTATGTTGTCCAGTCCAAGAGGGCATGGACTACACAGTTGGTGCTTGGAGTGTTTACAAATTCAGCATCCACAATGTTTTAAAAAAAGTGTAAGTAATGTATGAAATTCTACATTGTCTGGGAGGAAGAATTTTATAGGCTTCAATTGTAATATTGACTAGTTCTTTTGAAGTACGTCTCATATATAGCTTTGGCTGCCCTTGGAGCTTTTCAAGAGGGACTTGAACTGTCATAGCTATGATAGAATCAAATGGTAAGAGCCTATCTCAATCAAAAGTGTGAGATTTAAGATGTGCCACCTATCATAGAATGACTTTTAGAGTATGTGTGTAGGTGGTGTCTGGAATTTCACGTTACTCTTTTTAATGACCTTAACAGGGTTCAATTATACTATTTCTTGGAGTAGGGTCCAGATGTAGATTGGACCTCTCTTGGATTGGACCTCTCTTGAGGCATTACAAATGCTAAGGCCAAAAATTAGAACAAATAGTTAGTGAACCCAAACCATCTTTTGTATGTACATTCCTTTTATCTCATGTCAAATCTATATACAAGGAAATTGGATATATAGGACATTTTCAAAGCCCCCAATTGGCAACCAAGATTACTTGTAGAAGAAGTTCAGTACTAAAAACGATCTGATATTCAATTCTCAAGCAAAGAGGTTTATAGCTTTGCCATATGCCAATATTCTCTTCTTCTTCTTCTTTTTTTCTGAAGAAAAAAGGGAAAGATAAGATTATTTGTACCAGATTGGTGCTTAGAGTGTCTACAAAGTCAGCATCCAAGTGCTATGTATAGCTTTTCATAAATTAAGGTCTTTCAAGCTTCTGGTCTTGCTGTCTCGGGTATCTATCAAGCATCCATTGAACCGCAAGCTACAGCAACGTCTTTCACGAGGTGATCATGATCAGTCATGCAAGAAAATAACAAGGAGATAGCACTCATAGTAAACAGGCATACAACTACGTAATAAAAATGTAAATTTACATTAAGTTTTATTTAATTTGAATAGCTTTAAATTTAAGAAATAATAATAATAATAATAATTTTAATAGATACTTGATAAAAAGTTGTAGAGTAGTTGTCTACTTAATTATAACTAGTTGTAGAGTAGTTGTCTACTTAATTATCACCTCTCTTTAAAAGAAAAATGACATCTTTAATCTTGGTTTTTTTTTAATCACCTCAAACAAAATAATTAGACATATAAAATCATTTAAAATATGTCATATAGTAAGTGTACGTACGTGAATAAAACTATCAAAATTCCAAATGAATGGAAATAATTTTAAATGTTAGGATAGCTAGGTATAGTATACTCTTATAAAAAATTCTATTCATCATTTCTATACACTGCATACTAAACTTTTTTTCTTTTCTTTTTATTTTTTTCTCTTACTAAATGTATGGTATATGGATAATGAGTTCAAGAATTTATTAAGTTTAAGATGAATAAAAAAAATATATATATATATATAGTGTGTGGTGTGTGAAGATGATGAATAGCAAAACTCATACTCTTAAAATCACATTTTTATGTGGATCGTGGCTCCTAAAGCTAAAATGACAATTATTTATTTATTTACTATCGACATAGTACTTTAACCCTTTATTCTGTTTCGCTTTAAATTTCAGATTGTTTAGGTTATATTCTAAACTATTTTGGCAATAAATTCTGTTACGTACAGTCACTTTTACGTATTCTTTAAGCATTCCAATAATGTGATTGGCCAAAATAATTATTTTATATTAAAAAAAAGTGACGCAGCCAATCACATTAGTGGAATATGTAAAAGTGACTGCATATAAAGTTTTTATTTAGCAATTTCATCTCGAAATTATATCAAAGTGGCATCTATTGTAATTTTTGTTATTCTTCTTCATTTTTGTAGTTTTCAAGTTTCCCAACTCAACGTCTACAAATAGCAGCTCCCTTCCTCCCCTAGCGCTACATGCATGATCACTCATCACTCTCTCAGTGTCTAGTCCTTCACTCTCTGAACGTGGCATGCATGTAGCCAGCAGTCGGTTTTAGGCAACCAGAGCTTAACAAAAGGGGAAATCAAAGTATGTTTGCTAATTTTCTATTATTTTAGCTCATGAGTGTTTATATTTAGTTCGTACACTCGCATTTTAGCTAAATCAGTGTTGGTTTTGGTCCTAACTTTCATAATTTGTTTCTTTTTTATTTTATTATTATTGATCCGGAGATATTTTTTGCTGAGATACGATGCAGATCTATATATTTTGGTTGCATTAAATCCACTAGCTAGTAATTACTGATCTGATCGTGTAGGTGCCATTTGTCGTCTTTTCCTACTCTATTTGTAAATCGATGAGTATAATATATATATTCTAAAAAAAAGTAAACTGATATAACTTGATGTAATATGTTAGATTATAAAATTACTTTTAACGTAAAGTAAATTTATTGTATCATATAAAATAATATCAGTTCATAAATTTATTTTTATAGGATCGTTTTATGACCATAACGCTTGTATTCTTATATGCTTCCTTACTCTCCCTACTGGTATATATGTTTATTTCCCATATACAAAATAAGTTGTTGGAAGGACTGTCCACAAAATCCACAAGTTTTAAGGCCGATTGGAACACACCGTAGCGGAATGAGCAGTCACTAAATTACAATTTGGTAACATAGCCTCATGCTGCCATGCATAAGCTCTCGACATCCCTTCTATTTTACGTGACGTACCTAGGGAGAAAGTAAAAAGAAAGAAAAAAAGGCTGTTGAAAGACCTGTTAGATACTCTAACCAAAAAATCTTCACAATCTCATACTATTCACCCACACTTCACACTCCATCTTTTTTTTAAAAGTTTTTAAAAATTTTTTTTATCAAATATTTTTTATATGAATAGTGAATAAAAAATTTGAAATATTTTAAAAAAATAAATTCAAAAAAAAAATTTAAAAAAATATTAAAAAATATTAAAAAATATGGAGTGTGGAGTGTGAGTGAATAGTAGAAGGTTGTGTAGCAAAACCCTACTCCAACACAGTCACTGTCACTACGAAAAATTAGAAAATAGAGATGTCTCTCACGCACAACATAATTCAGGCGGCGTCATTATGGATTGACTAATAATTGAGATCAGAATCACTTCCTCAATCTTCTTAGTCACTGCACTGATCTGCTTGCTTTCTCTCCCAAAACCCCTGTTGATACAATTATAGTTAAGTTCTTCCATAGCCGTTCTTTTTATGATTTTAGCTAAAAAAAGTAGAGATATGGAGTGAATCTTATCTCGTTTATTAAGTACTGTTCAGGTCTTATAACATCTGTTTCATTTTAGATATACTAGTCTGAACAACACTTCCAAGAAATTTTCATCCTTGATCCAAAAAAATTTACTCTTTAAATTCTCCATTGTTTTTCAATTGAATAAATCTGATGTCCCAGTGAAAAAAAATTGTGTTTCTCACTAGTTGGCAGCTGTAATTTCCTTTTAAGGTTGTCTCGAGGAAAGAAAGTTGAAACCTTTCATTCGTTTGGTTCATTTTTGGAACCAAAAGTGAGATAGATCGAGGGCAAAGTAACGAAAAGGAGATATGGTCGAGCTCATTCCAATCAGGCTGCAGAAGACATGGGAGATATGGAATGTCAGGGGAGTCATTCTCTTCAGCCTTTCACTGCAAATCGTACTATTTTTGGGTGCTCCCATGAGAAAACGCACAGGAAATAGGCTCTACATCCTGATCATATGGGCATCATACTTTCTAGCCGACTGGGCAGCTAGTTTCACTATCGGGCTCATCACCAGCAGCAGGAACTCATCTAAGATTATTGAAAGGAGTGACCTTCTTGCATTTTGGGCTCCGTTCTTGTTGTTACATCTTGGTGGGCCGGACACCATAACTGCTTTTGCCCTGGAGGATAATGAGCTCTGGCTTAGGCACTTCCTCACCCTGATATTCCAGGTTGTCGCCTCGTTTTACGTCTTCCTGGAAACACTACCAAACAACAAGCTATGGCTCCCGACTTTCCTCATTTTCCTGGCAGGAGTCATCAAATACAGTGAGCGGACACGTTCTTTATATCTTGCAAGCTGGGGTACATTCCGAGAAACCATGCTTACAGAACCAGATCCTGGACCAGAGTACGCGAAGCTCATGGAGGCATTCGCTTCAAAGAAAGTAGCCAGACTTCCTACAACAATGTCACAAACAGTAGATGCTGATATTAAACAATCCAAGTCCGCCTTCTATTCTTCTCAACGGCCGAGAGATCAGATGAAGGGATTAGATGAGTTTGAGGTGGTGAAATATGGTTACCACTTCTTCAAAATCTTCAAGGGGCTCATTGTTGATCTCATTAGCCACAATGATCGAAATGAGAGCAGAGTATTTTTTCATGGGAGAAATGCTGAAGATGCGCTTCAAGTGTTGGAGGTTGAACTCAACTTCATCTACGAAGTTCTCTATACCAAGTTCGTTGTGATACATAATCGAATAGGATACCTTTTGCGCTCTGTAAGCTGGGTTTTAGTTTTGGCGTCCCTTGGGGTCTTCTTTTTTGTAGATTGCAAGAATGGTTTAGATAAGTTTGATATTCGAGTTACCTACACCCTGCTGCTCGGTGCCTTGAGCCTGGAGGCAATAGCACTCTTCAACCTCATTTTCTCTGATTCGACAACAGCTTCTCTCAACAAGTGGACTACAAATCGAAGAGTCCGGAACATCTTCCAAAAATATCTCAAATTTAGGAGCTCAAGGTGGTCTAAATCCAACAATGATTCTGGTACCGAGTCAAGGACTACACCTGTATTACTTCGCAGGTGGTCTGAATCCGTGGCAGGATTTAATTTGATAACATACTGCCTCAAGGACCTTCCGAAAAAATCCAATGATGAAAATGCAGATCAGTGCTGCCTTGGCATTTCTAAGAAGACTACTCATTTGTTGCACCCTATACGGAGATATTGTCGCAAACAGGTCGTTGATCGATTGGGTATTAAGGATTTTCTAGATGAGTTGAAATATGCGTCAAAAAACCCCTTCACGAAAGATCTATGGGAATTTATCTTTTACGAACTGAAGTGGAAATCTGAAAAAGCAGATACACTAGAAAATCTCAAGACGATAAGTCCAGCTAAAGGTGCTTACGTTCTCGAAGAATACAAAAACAAGGCCGAAGGGGAAGTACAAGTACTTTTGGAAACACTAAAAAAAGATTATATTGAAAATGTTACCTATGATGAGAGCCTTCTGCTTTGGCACATTGCTACTGAAATCTGCTATCATGGAAGTGAAGTCGATGACCAGACAAAAGCTGAGCATGGAAGTGAACACGAAGTCAAGTCGATCACGATAAAAAAGACTCTGCTATGGATCAGGAGAAGACTCTGCTATGGAGGAGAAGACTCTGATGCTCAAACAGTTGCTCAGACAGTCGATCACCAGACAAAAGCTCAACCTGATGAACTCGGCCATCATGGAAGTGAATTAGTCGATCACGAGACAAAAAAAACTGTTGATTATCATGGAAGTCAAGTCGATCACGATAAAAAAGACTCTGATCCTGGAATATCTAAAAAAGTCGATCATCGTCGACTCAGTAAGCTCATTTCAGATTACATGCTATATCTCTTAGTGATGAAATCTACTATGATGTCTGCTGTGGCAGGTATTGGACAAATTAGATATAGAGATACATGTGCTGAGGCTAAAAGATTCTTTCGCAATAAGGGACTAGGACCAAACATGGAAAAGGAGGCCTGTGAAGACCTTCTTGGTGTGAATACAGATGTTAAACCTATTCATGTGAAGGGAGATAGAAGCAAATCTGTATTGTTTGATGCATGCATGCTGGCCAAAGAGCTGCAAAAATTGGAGAGGATCAAGAAATGGGAGGTAATCAGCAAAGTGTGGGTGGAGATGTTGTCATACGCGTCAAATCATTGCCGACCAGATGCTCATGTTCAGCAAATAAGTAGAGGTGGACAGCTTATCAATCTTGTTTGGTTGCTGATGGCTCATTTTGGCCTGGTTGAGCAGTTCGTATTCACTGCCGGTTTTGGCCCTGCAAAATTGATTGTGGAAAAGTAGTAGTAACTTTTTTGTCATTCGCTACATGTTTATGGTTGGAATTGACGGACTTTTTTATTTTTTCGTTATATGATCTCTAATCTCATTCGCTTGGAAAGAATTAATTGAATTGGGATATAATCACCAATATATATCAAACCATGCTTGTGTTTTTTTTTTTCTCAATTACGAAAGAGCAAATGGTTGCAACAGGTTAAGGTATGAGATTCTCAAACACAACCTAATTATTTCTTGTATATAAAATTAGAAGGTCCATGACATTCGCTACAAAGATGAGAAAGGGTAGAATTGGGGATACTGTCTAGACTGCCTTTGTAAAGTGGAAACCAAAGAATGGGTGTAAAAGAGTCTCAGGCACAGACGGACAAATTAGGATACATGAGATCGAGAATTCTGTACTTTTGAGATCAGGCTCAAGTTCTCATGGGCCGGTAGTATGTCCCAAACAACTTTCTACATAAGTATTTCCATGCATCGATGCAAAATTGAATTTCCATACATATTTTCAAGAAGCTGGTTGTAAGGGGACCATGATTTTGGAGAAGAAGATAGAAAAAATTAAATAAAAATATTATAAAATTAAAATATTGTTAGAATATAATTTTTTAATATAATTTTTATTTTTGAACTTGAAAAAGTTGAATTATTTTTGTTTTGTTTTGTTTAGATGTTTGAAAAAGTTTTTAATGTAATGATTAGATAATAATTAGATGAAAAAGTTAAAAATTAAAAATTAAAAAATATTTATATTTAAGCGGTGTTTAGACGTAAGAGAAGAGGAGGATGTTGAAGTGGTAGAAGGAAGAGAGAACAAAACTCTAAATAGAGACTAAACGTGATAGCTAGGGACTAGCATTTTACAAATAAATATTTTATATATTAATTAAGGGCGGTAGGCAGGTGAATTACGAATAAATTTTCAACTCACCTGCCATTTGGTTGTTTCTTATTTCTTTGTTTTTTCAAGTAGGAGTTCATTGGCCCGTTTGGATTAAGGTTTGATTTTGTGTCTAACAATAGTTTCTATTCCATTCTGTTTCGGTTATTCCAACTGATTTTTTGGTTCCGTGATTCCGGCCATTCTAGACCACTTTCTGTTCCGTAGTGTAATGATAATTTTATAATTTTCTTAAGTTTGGATTGCCTTTACGTAAATTTTCAATCTAGATAGTATTTATGTAATTTTAAAATCTAAAATTCTTTTAATAATTTTAAATATGTTTCCCCGTTCTCTCTTTTTAAACTTTATTATTTTTAATAATTATTTAGCTCTTTCATTTATTTATTTTTTGTCTCAATTCAAGTTTGTGATTTTTTTGTATTATCTTTTAACACCATCTCTACCTTTTCTTAATATTTTCGACATATATTCTTTTTAGTAAATAAATCTTGTTGCGTCACAGCGGCAAAGACTAGTAAGTAGTATATACATAAATACGGCAGTCTCTTGTAGTACGTAACAAGATCTTCCGTTGTGCATCAACAAAAGATTCTCCTATTTTCTCTCAGGAAAAGGTGGAGAGAGAGTGTGCTTTAGGCATGTTCTGAGTTTGTTATAACGGTTGTTTAAAGGTTTCCGCGGCGGCTTGCATCATCGAGGGAGCTGGTTGGTGGTGGGTAGTAGTGGTTTGGACGGTGGGTTGAGGTTGTTGAAAGGTGTGGTATGGAGGACCTTGAGGATCGATGGAAGTTCCTGAAGCTTACTGAGGAAGAGAATACAGATATTGTGATTGATGCAGAACATCTGGCCAGTGACGCTGCAATGGGGGAAAAGAGCTTGGTGGGCAAGCTGACTTCAGAGAGAAAGGCAAGTAAGGAAATCATCAAGTCTACTTTCACAAAGATCTGGAGGCTGCAGGGATCTTTTGATTTCCTCGAGATAAGTCAAAACCTGTTTGTTATCTCGTTTGAATTTTTGGTTGATAAGGAGAGGATCTTAGAGGGAAGACCTTGGCTATTTGATAATCATCTACTTGTTCTACAGTCGTATGATGGTCTAGTCGCTCCGTAGAAGCTTGCGTTTGACCATGAAAGATTCTGGGTTAGATTGCATAATCTGCCTTTGGCTTGTATGAACAGGGAGATTGGGAAGTAGATTGGAGAATCCTTAGGTTCTATTGTGGAGGTGGAGACGAGAGGTGATGGTATAGCCTGGGGTAATTCCTCAGGGTTCATCACTCTGGACCTCAGGAAAGCCATAGCAAGGGGGAGGACTGCTAACCTCCTAGTGTGTCGAATGTGGGTTCCAATGACTTATGAAAAACTGCCCAAACTGTGTTTTAGATGTGGGAGAATTAAGCATAGTACTGATGGGTGCCAAGCTGGTGTTGAGGTGGGAGGGAAGATGCAGTATGGGAGTTGGTTAAAAGCTCAGATTAGTCCTAGAGGGAGGGGGGGAGTCTAAGAGTACTTCTTCTAATTTGCACCAAGAGGAGGGCAGTAATGGGGGTTGTGAAGAGAAGGAGCAAGGGGAGTCTTGTTTAAGAAGCTGCCCCATTGTTAGTCTAGGGGGAGATCTGTTGGTGAGAAGGGCCACATTTTCAAAGGGGGGTGCTGAGAAGGGGTTAGAAGAAGGTGGCGAAGGGGTTATGCATTCGGGAGACAAAGTGTTTGTTGAAAGTCCTATGTGGAGGGATAATAAGAAGGCTGGTAGCCCCACTTTGCAAGTTGAACAAGTGGTTGAGACTGCTGTGGTAAATTATGTGGTGTAGTGTGGTGTTGAGGCAGCTCGACTTGGTGAGTTATTTGAAACAGAAAATAAAGGGAAGATTAATGAGAATGTGGGTATGAGGAGATGGAAGAGGAGGGCAAGAGTGGTAAGGAAGACACCTCTAGTAGGGCAGGAGGTAGAAAGGAAGAGAAAGGGGGGTGATGATGTTTCTGTTGGGGCCTCAGTGTTGAAGAACGGGAAGCTGGTTTGTGTTTTATTCGAGGTTGTTGAGATCTCTTCAGGTTTGGTGAAGGTTGCTTGCCAGCCCCACCAGCCATTATGAAACTCTTGAGTTGGAACTGCCGAGGGCTTGGGAACCCTCGGACAGTTCAGAGACTTCACTTTATGGTGAAGGAAAAGAAGCTCATGGTTATTTTCCTGATGGAGACAAAAATGCCTTCGGGAAAATTGGATAGAATAAAGAGAAAGTTGGGAATGGAGAACTGTTTTGCTGTTGACTGTAGGGGAAGGAGTGGAGGGTACATCTAGAAATTGTTAACTTTTCTTTCCACAATTTTAGTGCTAGTATTTACTGTGTGGAAAGGAGAATCCATTGAAAATTCTCTGGTTTCTATGGTCATCCAGAGACTAGTAAAAGAAAGGAGTCTTGGAGATTATAGTCTTTATTAAACCCTGATAATAAACCTTGGTGTGTTATGGGGGACTTTAATAAAGTAGTTTCTCAAGTTGAGAAGGTGGGGGGTAAACCAAGGGGTGAGGCTCAAATGGATGACTTCAGGCAGACTCTTGTGACTAATGGCCTTTGATATGGGATGGACTGGTTGCCAGTACACATGGAGCAATAAGCACTCGAATAATTCCTTCACAAAGGAAAGATTGGATTGATTTGTGGCTAATGGGAAGTGGACTGATTTGTTTAGAGACAGAACCATTGAAATTATACATGCTACACATTCTGATCATAAAGCCTTGTTGATGCATTTGTGCACTGGTATAGCTAGCAGAAGATTAAAAAGAAGGATTTTTAGGTTTAAGGCAAGTTGGGCCTTGGATGAGGATGGTATACCAATAATTGAGAGGGCCTGGGACTGCAATGGTGATGGGAAGTTTAAAGGTGTCCAAGAGAAACTGAGAAGCTGTGAGATGGGACTAGTTAGATGGAGTAGACAAAAAAAAGGTGAAGTTGAGCAGGTCTTGAGGCAACAAATGAGGCTTTTTCAATCTGAGCAAGAGAATGAGGGCAATCATAATGTGGAGTTGATTGGTCAGCTGCAGTCTCGAGTGGGGCGCATCCTTGAACAAGATGACCTGAAATGGAGGTAGAGAGCTAAAAGGAACTGGTATAACCTTGGTGACAAAAACACCAAGTTTTTTCATTCATGTGCAAATCAAAGAAGAAAGAAGAATCATATCAAGGAACTAATTGACCACGGGGCAACACTATAAAGACTCAGGAGGATATTGAAGAGGTGTTCCAAGTATATTTCAAAAATCTGTTTAGCTCTACTAGTCCTTCGAGGCTGGCAATTGAGGTTTGTCTTAAAGTCAAAAATCTGTTTAGCTCTACTAGTCCTTCGAGGCTGGCAATTGAGGTTTGTCTTAAAGACCTTCATTCTTGTGTTAACTCTGATATGAACTCTGGATTAGAAAAGCAGTTTCTTAAGGAGGAGGTGGACCTTGCTTTGAGCCAAATGGCTCCTCTCAAATCCCCTGGCCCTGATGGGTTTGGGGCAAGTTTCTACAAGGCCTACTGGAATGTTGTTGGGCAGGATGTTACTGAGGCTGTACTGCATTTTCTCAACAGTGAGACTGATATGGACACTTGTGTCAACAAGACTTTTATTGCCCTTATACCTAAGGTATCTAACCCCTCTGTGGCTATGTGGCTACTGAATTCGGATCCATTAGCTTGTGTAATGTCCTTTATAAGCTTGTTTCGAAGGTGTTAGCTAATAGGCTTAAAAAGGTGCTACCCGACATTATTTCCTGGGTCATGACATTGTAAGTGTGATTAAATTTATTGCTTCAAACTTATTATAAATGTGTTAGTAAATATTTATGGCAATTTTGAGTTTTGTTTCAGAGAAATTATATTCTCAAGTTGATCTGTAGAGTATATCTAGTAAAATGTTTATATAACATAATTTTTTTTAGAAGATAAATTTTAAATTTTGAATTTTACAAATCTAATATTACCATACATCAAATAATGTGGATAATGTGCTCTACAAACCATCTTAAGAATATAATAACTCTTTGTTTTATTGTAAAGATGTATTAAAAAAAGTACTTAATAGTTTATTATCTTTCCTAATTCTTGTTAATTGGTTCATGAATTCCGGCCTAATAAAATATGTGTTTTTTTCTTGCCTTGTGTTTTCAGGCTTTTTTGTTTGAGGAGGTGTCATTCCTTGAGACACATGATTATTGTTTGAGAATTGGCATTTGGCAATTTAGAGTTGGGAGTATGGGGAGTTGGGATGAAGTTTAGAATGTAGATGGGTTGGCGACTTCAAGTTGAACAAAAATATGAGAATGGCGGCTGGATAATGGGAAATGGGTTCTCTTATCATTATTGTTGTATTGTTTTTTTAGTGTTAATTGTATTTCTTTTAATGTAGGCATGGACTAAACGGTTGGTGCCTAGAGTGTCTATAAATTCAGCATCCACAATGTTTTAAAAAAGGTGCAAGCGAATGTATGGAATTCTACATTGTATGTGAGGAAGAATTTAATAGGCCTTAAATTGTACTATTGACTACTTCTGTTGAAGTACGTCTCATATATGGCTTCGGCCTCCCTTGGAGCTTTTCAAGAGGGACTTGCCGTGACACCTATGATAGAATCAAATACTAAGAGCCTATCTCAACCAAAAGTGTGAGACTTGAGATGTGCCACTTATCATAGAATGATTTCTAGAATATGAGTGTAGGTGGTGTATGGAATCTCACGTTACTCTTTTTAATGACTCTAACAGGGTTTAATTGTACCATCTTTTGGAGTAGGGTCCATATGTAGATTGGACCTCTCTTGAGGCATTACATTTTGCTAAGGCCAAAAATTAGAACAAATAGTTAGTGAACCCAAACCATCTTTTGAAAGTAAGTACATTCCTTTTATCTCATGTCAAATCTATATACAAGGAAATTGGATATATAGGACATTTTCAAAGCTCCCAATTGGCAACCAAGATTACTTGTAGAAGAAATTTAGTACTAAAAACGATCTGATACTCAATTCTCAAGCAAAGAGGTTTATAGCTTTGCCATATACCAATATTCTCTTCTTCTTCTTTTTCTATTCTGGAGAAAAAAGGGAAAGATTAGATTATTTGTACCAGATTGGTGCTTAGAGTGTCTAAAAAGTCAGCATCCAAGTGCTATGTATAGCTTTTCATAAATTAAGGTCTTTCAAGCTTCTGGTCTTGCTGTCTCGCTGGTATCTATCAATCATCAATTGAGCCGCAAGCTACAGAAACGTCTTTCACATGGTGATCATGATCAGTCAAGAAAATAACAAGGAGATAATAATAATAATTTAAGAAATAATAATAATAATTTTAGTAGATACTTGATAAAAAGTTGTAGAGTAGTTGTCTACTTAAATTATCACCTCTCTTTAAATGAAAAATGACATCTTTAATCCTCTTTTTTTTTTCTATTATCATCCTCAAACAAAATAATTAGACATATAAAATCATTTAAAATATGTCATATAGTGAGTGTACGTGCGTGAATAAAAATATCAAAATTCCAAATGACTGGAAATAATTTTAAATGTTAGGATAGCTAGGTATACTCTTATAGATCACATTTTTATGTTAATCGTGGCTCTTAAAGCTAAAATGATTATTTTTATTTATTTATTATCGACATAGTACTTTAACCCTTTATTCTGTTTTGCTTTAAATTTCAAATTGTTTTGGAATGAGTTCTACGTACAGTCACTTTTACCTATTCTTTACACATTCAACTGATGCAATTGACCAAAATAATTATTTTGTATTAAAAAAAGTAACGCAACCAATTACATTATTAGAATACGCAAAAGTGAGTGCACATAAAGTTTTTGTTTAGCAATTTCATCTCAAAATTATGTCAGAGTGGCATCTATTGTAATTTTTGTAATTCTTCTTCATTTTTGTAGTTTCCAAGTTTCCCAATCTCAGCTCAACGTCTACAAATAGCAGCTCCCTTCCTCCCCTAGTACACGATCCCTCACTCTCTTAGTGTCTAGAACTTCACTCCGTGAACGTGGCATGCATGTAGCTAGCAGTCGGTTTTAGGCAACCAGAGCTAAACAAAAGGGGAAATCAAAGTATGTTTGCTAATTTTCTATGATTTTAGCTAAATCAGTGTTAACTTTCATAATTTGTTCCTTTTTTGCTGAGATACGATGCAGATCTATATATAAAATTTTGGTTGCATTAAATCCACTGGTAATTACTTAGCTAATCGTGTAGGTGCCATTTGTTGTCTTTTCCTAGTCTATATGCAAATCTATGAGTATAATATATATATATTCTAAAAAAGTAAACTTATAAATTGATATGACTTGATGTGATACGTTATATTATAAAATTATTTTTAATGTAAAGTAGATTTACCGTATCATATGAAATTATGTTAGTTCGTGAGTTTATTTTTGTAGAATCTTTTTGTGACCATAACACTTGTATGCTTATATGCTTCCTTACTCTCCCTACTGGAATATATGTAATTTATTTCCCATATACAAAATAAGTTGTTGGAAGGACTGTCCGCAAAATCCACAAGTTTTAAGGCCGATTGGAACACTCCATAGCGCAATGAGGAGTCACCAAATTATATGTAATTTGGTAACATAGCCTCATGCATAAGCTCTCGACATCCCTTCTATTTTACGTGACGTACCTAGGGAAAAAGAAAAAAGAGAGATAAAAAGGCTGTTGAAAGACCTGTTAGATACTCCAACACAGTCACTCTCACGCACAACATAATGCTGGTGGCGTTTTCCTGGTATATTTGATTAGTCACGGCACTGATTGCTACCTTTGACATCAAGAGGATCTGCTTGCTTTCTCTCCCAAGACCCCTGTTGATACAATTATAGTTAAGATCTTCTATAGACGTTCTTTTCATGATTTTAGCTAAAAAAAAGTAGAGATATGGAGTGAATCTTATCACGTTTATAAGTGTTCAAGTCTTATAACATTAAATGACTCGTTTCATATGTCTGTTTCTGTTCCATCTGTTTCATTTTAGATCAAACAACAATTTCAAGAAATTTTCATCCTTGATCCAAAAAAATCTACTTTTTATGTTTTTAAATTCTCCATTGTTTTTCAATTGAATAAATTTGATGTCCCAGTGAAAAACAAATTGTGTTTCTCACTAGTTGGCAGCTGTAATTTCCTTTTAAGGCTGTCTCGAGCAAAGAAAGTTGAAAGTTAACTGCGGCACGACCTTCCATTCGTTTTGTTCATTTCTCTAACCAGAAGTGAGTAGAGGGAAAAGTAAGGAAAAGGTGATATGGTCGAGGTCATTCCAAACAGGCTGCAGAAGACATGGGAGATATGGAATGTCAGGGGAGTCATTCTCTTCAGCCTTTCACTGCAAATCGTACTATTTTTGGGTGCTCCCATGAGAAAACGCACAGGAAATAGGCTCTACATCCTGATCATATGGGCATCATACTTTCTAGCCGACTGGGCAGCGAGTTTCACTATCGGGCTCATCACCAGTAGCCGAAACTCATCTAAGATTATTGAAAGGAGTGACCTTCTTGCATTTTGGGCTCCGTTCTTGTTGTTACATCTTGGTGGGCCGGACACCATAACTGCTTTTGCCCTGGAGGATAATGAGCTCTGGCTTAGGCACTTCCTCACCCTGATATTCCAGGTTGTCGCCTCGTTTTATGTCTTCCTGGAAACACTACCAAACAACAAGCTATGGCTCCCGACTTCCCTCATTTTCCTGGCAGGAGTCATCAAATACAGTGAACGGACACGTTCTTTATATCTTGCAAGCTGGGGTACATTCCGAGAAACCATGCTTACAGAACCAGATCCTGGACCAGAGTACGCGAAGCTCATGGAGGCATTCTCTTCAAAGAAGGTAGCCAGACTTCCTACAACAATGTTACAAACAATAGATGTTAAAACTGCCATGTGAAGGACCACCAATAGCCACGGCTCCAACAAACAAGGGCACTACAGAGAGAGAACGTGATAAAGGCAAAACATAATTATTCCTCCAGCTGCATGGTTGTTAGGATGAGCTGTATATGTACATTGTTTCCTTTTCTATTTTTTGTACTCTGATTATTTTTAGCACTCTGTCTATAAGTAGTTAGACATTTTTGTACGTATCAAGACAAGAGATTTGATTCCTTTTCTCAACTCTGCAACTCTCTGCTATGCTTACTGCTCCATTTGTAATATGGTATCAGAGCAATGACTGACGCCAACACCCCCCCAAATCCTGAAGTCAATCCTCCCCCACAGCCAAATATGCAAAACTCAAATCCTGAAGCTAATCCTCATCCCTTTTTTCATTCAACCTGGAGAAGGAGCTTCTTCCCCATTAGTTCCTGAGCTCCTCACAGCTGAAAACTATGTCACTTGGGCACGTACAATGCGCCGTGCATTGAATATCAAAAACAAACTTGGGTTCATGGATGGTAAGATTCCTAAACCAACTGATATATCTCATCCTTTGTTTGCTCCATGGGAACGCTGCAATGATATGATTATTTCTTGGATACAACATTCTGTTAATTTTGAACATCGATCCACTATTGCTTATGCCGATACTGCTGCTAATATTTGGAATGATCTTCGTGAGAGGTTTTCTATTCAAAATGCTCCTCACATTTTCCAAATCACCAAAGCTATCTCTTCCCTTAGCCAAGATGATGACTCTGTAAGCGTTTATTACAACAAACTGAAATGTTACTGGGATGAGCTCGAAATCTATGAACCAATGCCTTTATGCACCTGTGGTTCAGTCAAAACTCTCTCAGATTATCATCACCGAAGTAAGGTCATGCAGTTTCTCGTGGGACTCCAGGATTCTTACGACTCAATTCGTGCTCAGCTTCTGCTATATGACCCACTACCAACCATCAACCGAGTTCTATCCTTAATCCAACAGGAAGAGCGCCGGCGTCAACTCCATTCAATCCCTGCTCCAGTTGCCATGGCCACCCGAGGTCCTAACTCACGTCTTCCCGGTCGCAAGGACAAGTTATTTTGCTCTCACTGCAAGACCTCTGGTCACTCCTTGGAGCGATGCTTCAAGGCAAATCCAAACCTCCCAGTTTGCTCACACTGTCGCATCCCTGGCCACACCAAAGAGCAATGTTATAAGCTTAATGGCTATCCCCCAGGTCACAAAAACTCTTCCCCAAATAGATTTTCTGCTAATCATGTTTCTCTTGAGCAGGAAGAAGCTAACAATGGTCCACCTGTTACTCAAGATCAATTCAATCGTCTTCTTGCTTTGCTCCAACAACAACAACTTGCTGCCTCATTTCCAGCTGCTAACCACGTCCACGTTACTTCCTCCAACCCAAGCATTCTTCCCATGACTGGTATACCTCTTTGTTTATCAGCACAAACACACACATCCACCATCTTCAACAAAGCACCTTGGATCATTGACACGGGTGCTACAGATCACATGGTCTGTAGCCCCAAATTTTTCACACATAATATTGCACAAGTTGATCATGCCGTGAGACTGCCAAATGGAACCACAGTTACTGCCACACATATTGGAGATGTACATCTCACCACTCATTTAATTCTTAAAAATGCCCTGTGTGTTCCAACCTTCTCTTTCAATCTCATCTCAGTAAAATCTTTAACTCAAAATTCCAATTGCTGTTTGATTTTCTTTTCGGACTCTTGTTATGTGCAGGACCTTGCCTCTTGGACAATGATTGGACGGGGGAGAGTACATAATGGCTTATACCATCTTCAACACCAGCAGCCACACTCTGCTATTTTAGATTTTCCTTTTCAATATATGTTACCTCCCAAACTTATCAGCTCTGCTGTTATTACAAAATTCAATGACTATACTTTATGGCATTTTCGGCTTGGACATAGTTCGATGACCCAACATGTTTTAAATAACATTCTCAAGATTAATCAGGAACCTTCGGTTAAACAAAAACTGCCATGTGAAATATGCCCGTTAGCCAAACTGCATAAACTGCCATTTCCTCAAAACACCAGCACAGTTTCAAAAATTTTTGATCTGATATCTGCAGATATATGGGGACCCAATCACACAGAAGCTCATGATGGCTCAAAATATTTTCTAACCATCGTTGATCAATTTAGCAAATGCACTTGGATTTATTTGTTAAAAGCAAAATCTGAAGCCAGAAGTGCTCTTCAAAGTTTCTGCTCCCTTGTTGAAAACCAGTTTGAAAGCAAAATAAAGACCATTCGAACAGATAATGGAATGGAATTCCATATGCCATTGTTTTACCAAACTAAAGGAATCATCCATCAGCTTACCTGTGTAGCTACTCCTCAGCAAAATGCCTTAGCCGAAAGGAAGCATCAACACATCTTGAATGTGGCGAGAGCCTTGAAGTTCCAATCTAGTCTATCCATGAAATATTGGAATGAATTTGTAATAACAGCAGTATACTTGATAAATCGAACACCGACCCCTAACCTTGGGTACAAGTCTCCCTTTGAAGTCCTATATAACACTCAGCCCTCATATTCCCATCTTCGTGTCTTCGGATGTCTAGTGTTTGCATCAACATTAGGCCATGCTCGAACCAAATTTGATCCCAGGGCTCGAAAAGGTTTATTTCTAGGATATCCATATGGTGTTAAGGGATATAAGTTACTTGACCTTCATACTCACCAAATCTTTATTTCATGTGATGTGGTCTTTCATGAAGATATTTTTCCATTAAAAACACCCACAAACACAGCCTCTAATCTCACAAGATCAACCCAGCCACAAATATTAGATCATTTTCCTGACAATTTCCCAACACAACATTCTGAGGGAAGCCCAAACCCATCCACAGAAAATATCATACATTTTTCTGATCCTACTTATATCGAGGAAGTCCCAACCTCCACTGACATACACACAGACCAACCACCCATTTCTTCTCATGATACTTCCTCTCAAATCATTCCACGAAGATCTAATAGAATCCGAAAGGCACCTGCATATTTACAAGAATTTCACTGCCAACAAGCTGTTGCACTCAACTCCTCACAATCATCATTCAAGCTGCAAAGTCCACTACAAGGATCTACATCAGAAAAATCAAAGGTATTATTTCCTCTGTCTGCCTCTCTATCATATGACTCTCTTTCAAAAAGTTTTAAAGCATTTACTACTTCAATCTCCTTGCACACCGAACCTTCCTGTTATGAGCAAGCCATTCAAGACCCAACTTGGTGCAAAGCAATGAAGGAGGAACTGGATGCACTCGAAAGTAACGAGACATGGACCATTGTAGAGCTACCTCCTGAGAAGAGACCAATTGATTGTAAGTGGGTTTACAAATATAAGTTCAAGTCAGATGGGACAATAGAGAGAGCTAAAGCTCGATTGGTTGCAAAGGGATTTACTCAACGAGAAGGGGTAGATTTCCATGACACCTTCTCTCCAGTTGCAAAAATAGTATCCATTCGGATCCTCCTTGCAATTGTAGCAATCAAAGGTTGGGACTTGCAGCAGCTAGATGTAAACAACGCTTTCCTCTATGGGGAGCTTGAAGAAGAAATCTACATGCGTCCACCACCTGGCCATCCATATGCTGCCTCAAGCAAAGTATGTAAGCTGCAGAAAAGCCTTTATGGTTTGAGACAGGCATCAAGACAGTGGAATGCCAAGCTCACCTCTTCATTGATCGAGTTTGGATTTGTACAATCAAAGGCTGACTACAGTTTGTTCATTAAGTCAACAGAAACGTATTTCATAGCTCTGCTTGTCTATGTCGATGACATAGTATTAATGAGCTCAAGTGACCAAGCTACCGCTGCTGTTAAAACTTTCTTGGAAACCAAGTTCAAAATCAAAGATCTCGGAAGCCTCAAATACTTCCTTGGCATGGAAGTGGCACGCACAAAAGGAGGAATACAACTCTGTCAACGCAAATACGCGTTAGATATTCTCTCAGAAACTGGTTTATTAGCTTCAAAGCCATCCAACTTACCTATGGAACCAAATGTGAAGCTTCGAAAGGATGAAGGTGCTTTGTTCAAAGATCCATCTCTGTATCGTAAACTAGTTGGAAAACTGCTCTATCTCACCAACACTCGGCCTGACCTGAGCCACAATGTGCATCTTCTAAGCCAATTCATGGAAGCACCACGTATGCCTCACTATAATGCAGTTCTCAAGATCATTCGATATATAAAGAAAACACCAGGACAAGGCATATTTCTCTCTGCAAGCTCCAAGTTAGAATTGCTGGCATACTCTGATGCAAGTTGGGCTAGTTGTCCCGACACTAGGCGATCAACCACTGGCCTATGTATTTTTATAGGTAATTCCCTTGTCTCCTGGAAATCAAAAAAACAAACTACCGTCTCTAGGTCATCGGCAGAGTCTGAATATAGAGCAATGGCAGCAGTAGTGTGTGAGTTAACATGGATTCGGTATTTTCTTAATGATCTGCGCATCACTATTTCAAAGCCATCCATTTTGTACTGTGATAATATAGCCGCAATACACATTGCTGCAAACCCCATATTTCACGAGCGAACTAAACACATCGAATTGGACTGTCATCTAGTCCGAGACAAAATTGCAGAAGGTCAAGTGGTAACTGCTCATGTTCCCTCTCATCTCCAACTGGCAGACTTGCTCACCAAGTCATTACACTCACCTGCCTTCACTAGGCTCATGTCCAAGATAGAAGTAATCAACATATACTCTCCATCTTGCGGAGGGATGTTAAAACTGCCATGTGAAGGACCACCAATAGCCAAGGCTCCAACAAACAAGGGCACTACAGAGAGAGAACGTGATAAAGGCAAAATAGAATTATTCCTCCAGCTGCATGGTTGTTAGGATGAGCTGTATATGTACATTGTTTCCTTTTCTATTTTTTGTACTCTGATTATTTTTAGCACTCTGTCTATAAGTAGTTAGACATTTTTGTACGTATCAAGACAAGAGATTTGATTCCTTTTCTCAACTCTACAACTCTCTGCTATGCTTACTGCTCCATTTGTAATAGTAGATGCTGAAATTAAAGAATCCAAGTCCGCCTTCTATTCTTCTCAACCGAGTGCGAAGTTAGATGAGTTTGCGGTGGTGAAATATGGTTACCACTTCTTCAAAATCTTCAAGGGGCTCATTGTTGATCTCATTAGCCACAATGATCGAAATGAGAGCAGAGTATTTTTTCATGGGAGAAATGCTGAAGATGCGCTTCAAGTGTTGGAGGTTGAACTCAACTTCATCTACGAAGTCCTCTATACCAAGTTCGTTGTGATGCATGATCTCAAAGGATACCTTTTCCGCTTTCTAAGCTTGGTTTCGGTTTTGGTGTCCCTTGGGATCTTCTTTTTTCTAGATTCCAAGCAAGGTTTAGATAAGTTTGATATTCGAGTTACCTACACCCTGCTGCTCGGTGGCTTGAGCCTGGAGGCAATAGCACTCTTCAAGCTCATTTTCTCTGATTGGACAACAGCTTTTCTCGACAAGAGGACTACAAATCCAAGCGTCCGGGCCATCTTCAAAAAATATCTCAAAATTAGAAGGTCAAGGTGGTCTCCACCCAAGGGGGAGCCTGGTACCGAGTCAAGGATTACATCAGTATTACTTCGCAGGTGGTCTGAATCGGTGGCAGGATTTAATTTGATAACATACTGCCTCAAGGACCTTCGGAAAAAATCCAATGAAGAAAATTATCAGGGCTGCCTTGGCATTTCTAAGAGGACTACTCATTTGTTGCACCCTATACGGAGATATTGTCGCAAACATGTCGTTGATCGATTGGGTGCCAAGGATTTTCTAGATGAGTTGAAATATGCGTCAAAAAACTACTTCACGAAAGAGCTATGGGAATTAATCTTTAGCGAACTGTTGCGGAAATCTAAAGAAGCAGATAAACCAGAAGATATCAAGACGATAAGTTCAGCTAGAGGTGCTTATGTTCTCGGAGAACTCAAGGGGGATGCCCTTATGGTGACAGTTTACGAAACACTAAGAACAAATTATATTGAAAATGTTACCTATGATGAGAGCCTTCTGCTTTGGCACATTGCTACTGAACTCTGCTATGGAAGAGAAGACTCTGATCCTGAAAGAGTAGCAGCTCGAGATCGTCGACTCAGTAAGCTCCTTTCAGATTACATGCTATATCTCTTAGTGATGAAATCTACTATGATGTCAGCTGTGGCAGGTATTGGACAAATTAGATATAGAGATACATGTGCTGAGGCTAAAAGATTCTTTCGCAATAAGGAACTAGAACTAAACATGGAAAAGGTAGCTTGTGAAGACCTTCTTGGTGTGAATACAGATGTTAAACCTTTTCATGTGAAGGGAGATAGAAGCAAATCTGTATTGTTTGATGCATGCATGCTGGCCAAAGAGCTGCAAAAGTTGGAGGGGGGAAATAAATGGAAGGTAATCAGCAAAGTGTGGGTGGAGATGTTGTCATACGCGTCAAATCATTGCCGACCAGATGCTCATGTTCAGCAAGTAAGCAGAGGTGGATAGCTTATCAATCTTGTTTGGTTGCTGATGGCTCACTTTGGCCTGGTTGAGCAGTTCGTATTCACTGCCGGTTTTGGCCCTGCAAAATTGATTGTGGAGAAGTAGTGACTTTTTCGTCATTCATGCAACATGTTTATGGTTGGAATTTGAAGGACTTAATTTTCTTTTTTCGAATATATGATCTCTAATCTCCTTCGCTTGGAAATAATCAATTGAATTGTGATATAATCACCAATATATCTAATCTCCTTCCACTCGTTGTATAGCTTAGAATATTGAAGTTGGTTGAAGAGGTTTTTCAGAGGGACTAGACACAATATTTTATTTCTGCAAGGCTCTAGCTTTAGGTGTTTGATGAGTTATTATGTGTTTTGGAAGTGAGAAGTTTAGGAAAATTTATGGTTGAAAGTAGATTTTCTGAGGATTCGGGAATTTGTGAATTCAAGTTACTCAGGACTTATGTTTGGAACTTTTGATTGTACTATTAATCGGAGTTTTTAAATATTATTTAGGGAGTTCTCTTTTACTTATTTGTGAGGTTTTTGTTAAATAAAAAAAATAAAAAAATAAAAAAAAATAAAATAAAAAAAAGGGTGGGGATTATTTTTAGGCTTTAATTCCATTGTGGAAGTTCTTTTATTTTCTTAGACAAACTAGACCCCGAGGTGTACGCCGATTAACACTAGGTGTGTGAATATGAATACAGCCCAAGAGGATTAGGAGATATTTAAGGCACAGGCACAAAACATGGGTAAGTTGGAATTTTGGAATGTTTAGGTTCGACACAATTGTTGAGGATTAAATTAGGCGTGGAAACATTTTGGTAAGTACAGTAAATTTCGAGACGAAATTTTTTAACGAGCATTCGCGTCCAAAATTTTCTTTTAAACTGCTCCAACAAGCTCAAATTACGTTCTTAAATAACTATGTTGTTGGCCCAAATTTGAAATGAGCCCAAGAAACCCAAAGCCCTAGAATCAGTCCCACGCCCGTGCACGTCCCCTGCACGTTTCTTCCGCTTAGTTTTCTCTAGGGTTTTTCTCATCACCTATATATATTACGTATTGCATGTTGATAGTGGAACAAGATTTGGGAGCCGCAAACCTTCAGTGAAGCACCCCCTCCACTGAAAGTTTGGATGAGTTGAATACTTTGCATAAAAACTTGAGAGAATAAGATGAATAACAGAGAAGAAGAAAGTTGCAGAAAAGTTGATTCTGTGTATTGATATTTCGTATCTTACAGAAATGTACAGAACTTCCTATTTATAGTAATTATATACAAGAATAAGGAATCTGATTCTCTAACTGATTGTACAGAAAAACTCTAACAGAATTACAGCTCATTTATTCTAGAATCATCCTTGTGTTGCTGCTGGTCCTTTACTGAGCTGTGAGAGATCGTGGCTGAGGTGGATTGTTGTGATGACAGCTGCTGTGGTATTTCTAACATCCCCCCGCAAGATGGAGAGTGGATGTCAATGACTCCCATCTTGGACAAGAAAGAGTAAAATAATGGAGAATGAAGAGCTTTGGTGAGAATGTCGGCCAGTTGGGAGTTTGATGGTGTGTAGGCAGTGGATATGAGACCCTTTTGGATTTTATCTCGAATTAGATGGCAATCTAATTCAATATGTTTGGTCCTCTCATGAAAAACGGGGTTAGAGGCAATGTGTAAAGCAGATTTGCTATCACAATGGAGGATGGCTGGTTGGGGATGAGAAACTGTGAGATCAGTAAGTAAGTATTTCAACCAAACAAGCTCACATGATGCAGCAGCCATAGATCGATATTCTGCTTCAGCAGAGCTTCGAGAGATGGTGGTTTGCTTCTTGCATTTCCATGAGATAAGTGACTTTCCAAGAAAGACACAATATCCAGTAGTTGACCTTCTTGTGTCAGGGCATGAGGCCCAATCTGAATCACAGTAGGAAGTAAGTTGACAAGTAGAAGAGGAAGGAAAAAATAATCCTTGTCCAGGTGACTTTTTAATATAATGCAGAATTTTGTAAGCTGCTTGCAGATGGGGAACTCGAGGTGAACTCATGTATTGGCTGAGCAAATTAACTGAGAATGATAGATCAGGCCGTGAAATGGTTAAGTAAAGAAGTCTTCCAATGAGTCTTCTGAATTCAGAGGGATCATGTAACAGCTTGCCTTCATCTTTACTCAATTTGAGGTTCGGGTCCATAGGAATTAAACTTGGTTTGCAACCAAGTAAACCAGCATCATGCAAAATATCAAGAGCATATTTTCTTTGGCATAGTTGAATACCAGTTGCATTTCAAGCTATTTCCAAGCCAAGAAAGTACTTAAGAGTACCAAGGTCTTTTATCTTGCATTGTGAATCCAGAAAGGTTTTGAGAGCAGAAATTTCTTGTTGATCATTTGATGCCACAATTATATCATCAACGTATACAAGTAAAGCTATAAAGGATTGATTATTACCTTTTGTAAAGAGGCTATAATCAGCTCGGGACTGAGTAAAACCAAAAAGGAGCAAGGAAGAGGAAAATTTTTCATACCACTGTCGAGAGGCCTGTTTAAGGCCATATAAGCTCTTTCTTAACTTGCAAACTGTGTTGTGGCCTTGAACTGAATAGCCAGGAGGTAGTTTCATATATACCTCTTCGTCCAAGTCACCATTGAGAAAAGCGTTATTTACATCAAATTGTTGCAAAAACCATCCTTTAATGGCAGACACGGCTAGAAAAGTCTTGACTATGACAAGTTTTGCAACGGGGGAGAATGTCTCATGATAATCAAGCCCCTCTTCTTGGGTGTAACCCTTGGCAACTAAATGTGCTTTATGTCTCTCAATGGTCCCATCTGAATTGTATTTAATTCGGTAGACCCATTTTGAACCAATAGCCTTCTTTCCAATAGGCAGATCAATGACATCCCAAGTTTTGTTTAATTCTAAAGCAGCAATCTCATTGTCCATAGCTTTGCGCCAGTCCAAGCTTTTCATAGCTTGTGTATAAGTGGTTGGTTTAGCATGATTAAGAATAGAAGTTGCAAATGCAGCATGGGTTGGTGATAATTTTGCATGAGATAAAACAGAAGTTAATGGATAAGGATGAGTAGTAAGTGAAGTACCTGTCACCTTGGAGCTGGATTGAGAAGCAGTAGGCACAGTGATCTGTTGACAGTAGTAATCTTGGAGATAGGATGGGGTTTTCTTTGGTCTGTTTGATCTGCGAGGGGGGGTTTGAATTTGTGAGGAAATTTTTTCAGGAGGGGAGGGATTGGAGGATGGAGAAATGATTGGAATAGAAGGAATGGTAGGGGTATCTGATGGTGTGTTTTCTGAAGTGATATCAGATTGGAAGTTGAGTGGAGAGATAATATTTTCTGGGTTGAGAAAGGGGAATGAAGGTGGTGAAGGGGCTGAGGTGGATTGGGAATTAGATGTGATAGTGGCATTTTGATAGGGAAAAATTTGTTCATAGAAGATGACATCCCGCGAGTGAAAAACAGATTTAGTTTCCAAGTCAAGTAGCTTGTAGCCTTTGATGCCAAAAGGATAGCCAAGGAGGATGCATTTTTTGGCTCGGGAATCAAATTTGTGCCTATTTTGTTTTAATGTGGAGGCATAACATAGGCAACCGAAAGTTCTTAAATGCTTGTAAGTTGGTTTGGTTTGAAAGAGAAGTTCATAGGGTGTTTGATTTTGTAAATTTGGAGGTGGTGTTCTGTTAATGAGGTATGTGGCAGTTAAGATGCAATCACTCCAAAAAGAAATAGGAATGTTGGATTGGAATTTTAAAGCACGGGCAACATTTAAAATGTGTTGGTGTTTTCGTTCGACAATTCCATTCTGCTGTGGTGTTTCTATGCAACTCTTTTGATGTATAATTCCTTTTTGCATGTAGAAAGTTGTCATTGCAAATTCATTGCCATTGTCAGACCGAATCATTTTAACTTTTGTTTGGAATTGTGTTTCAACAAGGGAGCAAAAAGATTGGATGAATGGTCTGGTTTGAGATTTATTTTTCATTAAATATACCCATGTGCATCTTGAGAAGTCATCAACAATGGTTAGAAAATATTTGGATCCATTGTATGCTATATGGGAACAAGGTCCCCATATGTCACAGTGAATTAGATCAAAAGGTTTTGATGCTCGGGTTACACTAATGGGAAAAGGTAATCTATGATGTTTGGACAAATGACAAGTGGAACAAGGAACATTGTGATTCATTAGATTCAAATTTGGTAAGTATTGCCGCAACAAAGATAAACGTGAGTCAGACAAATGACCCATTCTACAATGCCATAAACTATGATCATTTTGAGGAGTAACAGAGGCAGAAATGGAAGAATGATTGATAGTAATTTTGATAAAATGGAAGAGAGGGCTGTGGGGGAAACTTCTGTCAACTGAAGCTGATAAAGACCATTGTTGGCCTCACCCTTCCCAATCGTGCTCCAAGAGAAAAGGTCCTGCACATAACATTCATTAGTGAAAAAAATGAAGCAACAGTTAAGGTCCTGAGTTAATTTTTTGGCTGAAAGAAGATTAAAATTAAATGAAGGGACGCACAATACATCCTTGAGAGTAAGGGTATTATTGAGTTGGACAGTGCCTTTGTGAGTAACATTTTCATGGGTGTCATTTGGAAATTTGACTGTAAAATGAACTTTAGTGGGCAAAGAAGTGTAAATGGAAGTGCAGCAGATCATGTGATCTGTTGCACCTGTGTCTATGATCCAAGGGATGCTTTGTGAAGATGCTTTATGAGAGACTGAGAAACAAGAAGATATACCAGACATGGTGGAAGCCGAGGGAGAATTAGAGATAACTTGATTGGACTGAACTTGATTGACAGCTGGCTGTGGAGCCTGAGACTGGAGCAAAGCAATGAGTTGTTGATATTGCTGATTAGTTAAAACTGCTTGGGATTTCTCAGTGATCTGTTCTTGGTTGGAAAAGCTGATTTGATTTGCTGAAGGGTCAGATCCTCTGCTTCGGTTGGCAAGTTTATGGCCTGGGGGATAGCCATTTAATTTGTAACATCGATCAACAGTATGGCCAGGAAGATTGCAGTGAGTGCAAGTGGGTTTTTCAAGGTGCGGATTGGCTTTGAAGCACTTATCTAAAGAATGGCCAGAAACTTTGCAAAAAACACAAAAGAGTTTTTCTCTCTTTTGATAACCAGAGTGCTTAGGGTAGTCTCGGGTGGTTGGAAATTGAATTTTGGTAGCTAAGGCAAGAGTATCATTCAGATTAGGAATATTGGAGAGTTGTTTACGCTTCTCTTCTTGTTGAACGAGAGCATAAACTTCACTTAAGGTGGGAATGGGTTTGATGAGAATAATTTGGGCTTTAATGTTGGTGAAGGAATCATTGAGTCCCATAAGGAACTGCATCATCCAGTCACGTTGCTGGTTCTCAATCACAGGTTTCAGAGCACCACAGGAGCAAGATGGGATGAGTTCAAAGTTGAGAAGCTCATCAAATAAACCTTTCAATTTGGAGAAATAAAGGCTGACAGAGTCATCACCTTGGGTAAGAGAATGGATGGACTGCTTCAATTCATAAATTCGTGGTCCATTATTTTGTGCAAAACGTTGTTCCAACTCAAGCCATAGTACATGAGCTGTCTCAACATACACAACACTGTTTTTGATTTCAAGAGACATTGCATTTTGAAGCCAAGTTACAACCATGTCATTACATTCAAGCCATGGTTCTAACAAAGGATCATTAGAAGCAGTAGGTGCCCGTAAGATACCATCAATAAACCCCAATTTCTTTTTGATTCGTAATGAGCGACGAATGGTGCGTGCCCAGGAATGGTAATTATCAGCAGTGAGAAGATGGTTTGTGAGCAGAGTTGCAGGTCCATCGTTTGGATTAAGAAAGTATGGGCTAGAGGGATCTTTAGGGTTTTTGTTGGATGGAGGAGGAGGAGGAGCAGTATTGTTGTCTGAAGCCATTATGGCTCTGATACCATGAAAGTTTGGATGAGTTGAATACTTTGCATAAAAACTTGAGAGAATAAGATGAATAACAGAGAAGAAGAAAGTTGCAGAAAAGTTGATTCTGTGTATTGATATTTCGTATCTTACAGAAATGTACAGAACTTCCTATTTATAGTAATTATATACAAGAATAAGGAATCTGATTCTCTAACTGATTGTACAGAAAAACTCTAACAGAATTACAGCTCATTTATTCTAGAATCATCCTTGTGTTGCTGCTGGTCCTTTACTGAGCTGTGAGAGATCGTGGCTGAGGTGGATTGTTGTGATGACAGCTGCTGTGGTATTTCTAACATCCACCGTAAGGAAACCACTCCACAGCCGCTAACGAGGCCAGCCCGAGACGAAACCGGTGGCACGTGATCCGTGGTGTTGCTTCGTCAGAAAACCAACCCTGAACGAAAACCACCCAGCCTCCATCTCCCTCACGTTAGTTTCTCTTTATCCCAACGTCAGAATACACTCACCGTAGCAACCATCGACCGCTGCCTCCTGCACCAAAAAACACGTGCGACATCCACACAAAACCGAAGCTAAGCAACTCTGTTTTTGCAGTCCGAAAACATAGCAAAACCGAGATGGCCATTTTGGTTGATCATCACCTTTGCTCTCTCATCACTCTATCTCTCTGCACTCGGCTACCCAGCTGGTGACGTAGCCACTAGCCACCTCCCAGCTCTTTGCACAACTCCTTCCCGCACGGTGAGCTCTCTCTCTCTCTCTCAGAGTGCTCCGTCGCGATCACCACCTTCCATCGCACCCCAGCTCCACCGCAACCCCCTTCCCCCACTGTGAGCCTCTGCCCGCATATGTACTTCACGTAATATTAGCTTGTTTTCAAATAACTCATATCTCCTTGTAATTACGAAAATACCATCAAGGCTTTATTTATGGTTTATAGTATATACGTAGCACAGCTCATACTCCTTTAAGTGTTTTTATAATTTTGCCTTTCCAATTATAAAACTACCAAGAGTTTTTAATTACATTTTTATCCTTAGTATAAATTCATGGTAGAATTATGCTTTTACTTTTTATGGACTTTGTTTTAAGTCTCAAAAATTTAGATTTTGTGCAAATGGTATTTTATTTAAATTAAACTGTGTTTAATTGGATTATATTCCAGAGATACTAATTTCTATATTGGATTACATTAAAATAAAGGTTTTTGTTAAATGATATTCATTTTTGTTGGATCTAGTTAATAATTATATTAATGTATAAGTCAGAAGTATTAATTGATATCGAGAAAATTTATAAATGTGACGATATTTTAGGATTACGTGAATTTATGTTTTTGAGAGATTAAAATAGGTTATTTTAGCATCTTAGGATTAAATATTGAAATACGTGTTCGGTTGAAAATTTATGAAAATTATGTGATTATTTTATAGGTGAAGATTTTTAGTTGATTTGGCATTCTGCGGAAAATTCTGAAAAGATAATACGTTCATGTAAACGGGGTTCCTATGCTAGACTTTGCATAAAATAAAATTAAACGAGGTTGATTTTGAAAATACGCATGTTTGTTTTGAAAAGAAATTTGAACAACCTCACATATGTGTTCTGCATATGCATGAAAGCTGTATAAGGAGAGAGAATTTTCTGTCATAACTGGTGTAAACATGAACTAATTTTGTGCATTATGTTTCTGATCTAGAAAAGAGCGAATATAAGTCCTTTTAAAAAAAAAAAAAAAGTTTTGATGAAATAAAGATGTTCTGGTGCATGAGATCTAAAAGTTTTGTTGTGAATAAATGAATATGTTTTGATTCTGTTTAATTCGAACATGGAAATTATCGGAAGCTGTTCAGTATTTGATTTTTGATATGATGTGGCATCTAAAAACCTTGGCATGACATTCTAATTCTGTATTCTGATTAAAGTCTGATTATAATGGATCTGTTCTATTTTGATAAGGCCCAACTACGGGTTACAATAGAGGATACGGCCCAACTAAGGGTAATAATAGTAGCATACAGCCCAGTCATATTTAATAGTGGCATACAGCCCAAGCACAAGTGATAATAGTAGATACGGCCCAACTACGGATTATAATAGTAGATACGACCCTTCCACGAGTTATAATTGTGGTTTATAACCCTACCACGGGAGTTAAACATGGTATACAACCAAACCACGGATGATGATAGTGGATATAGCCCTTCCACGGGTTATAATTGTGATTTATAACTGTAATGCCCGTCCTCGTGGTGGGTGTTTTAGGGAATATTTTATAAAAGGACGACGGGAATTACCGTTCGATTTAAAAATGTTTTCATTTCCTTCCTAGGGTGCAAGACTCTACGTTATAAAATAAAAGTGCTTTCGTAATAAAAGAGGTTTTCAGCGGAAAACATAAATCTAAAAATAAAATATCTCTTTTACGGTTAAGACTTTCATGCCTAGACTTACGTCTTCTTCCCCTTTGGCCGTGTCCGTCCGTAGCGTACTGCTCATTCAGTTCCTGTGGGGGGAGGGACATACATAAAATTAAAATGAGTCGAATACTCAATATTCATACAATTAAAATATAAAAACATAGGTTTTCACATGCACTTATCATTCCATACATACTATACGTACATGCATACATGCTTTTTTTTTTTACAAACATCAGTGGCAGGGTTTTCTTCTTTAAAGGAACATGACTTTCTTTTGTTAAACGTTTCTCCCGCCACTGCCTTCATTTCTTGAAGAATGTCATGCATTCATACATACTTTTCTTTTCACTTTCATAGGCCAGTGCACACTGTTACGCCCCGTGTGTTAGGGTTAGCGGCCCTATGACCAATGGATTTGCCCGTGGCTACGGGTTGGAATCTCATTCCGTCAGGGTGCAGCACTGGGTGCACTACCAGATACTACGACCCGGCATTGCAATCTGCTCATTCATTCATTTGGGTACCCCTTTCATTCATATGGCCGTTACGTAACTTCATACATTCATTTATGCTGCATGCCTTTCTTTCTTACATGCTTTCATTCATTTCAGCTCTAAAGAGCTGGAGCTTTCATTCATTCATGTGCATGGGCATAGCTTTCATTCTTTTCTTTTCATTCATTTCATGCTTTCATGGGAAAATAGTTCATTTCATGAGAAAACATCTTTTCGTGAGAAAACGTCGTTTTGGGGCGTGAGCCCGGAAACCATCTTTTGTTGACATGCATCTTCGTGGAAAATACATACAATAGATACTTGCATATAGTTATCCATTCACATGCGTACAATTAATACTTTGGGTGCATAAACAGGGGCAGCCAAGGAAGGCCTTACTTACTTATACTTTAAAAGTCATGCTTATCGTGTCCATTCGTAAAACGTTTGCCTTTTCGTAGAAAAACATTTCTTTCTTTCTTTTGTGAAAACGTTTACTTTTTCTTTCATGCTTATCCTTTAGAAAACTCTAGAAGGGCATGAACGTAACACTTATATGGACTCCATGCTACTTTCATACCATGCAGTCCATTCATGCACGTGTCAGATGGCAACCTACATGCATACACATAACCTTACGTCATTCTCTATCTAGTGCATAAGCAACTGAACTAAAAATAGAGTTACGCTTTACTTAGAACACTCTCATTCTATATCTTGCTTTTACACGTCCCTTACTAGGATAAGACCTTCGGGGACTCATTTACGGTCACTACTTCATTTAACCTTTACGTCTTACTTCGAGTGCTTACTCGCTAGGGTGAACTTATAATTCACCTTAGGATTAAAACACTATGACCTCTGTCTCATTCTTCTCATTAGCCACATTCCGACGCATGACTTAGACCGACTAAGTCACACATCCCATTCTTAGATAGTACACTTATCATCATCTCCATGTATCTTAGCTCGCTCTAAACCTCATGACCATCCATACACGTCACACGGCTCTACGCCACTCCAAGGCTTAAGCACCATGTAACCATACATAAGACAGATTACCCATTACATACGGTAAATCCGTCCGGCACATGTGTCCAACCAGACTACACACATGCCTTACTCCTTTATCACCTAAGACCAACATATCATACGTTGGTCATCGGCCCGTATGGCCAAGCGCCATACTCCGATACCAACCTTCTTATAACCCTGCTAGCACGACTCACTGTGCTACCCGAACCTCATGACAGTTCATCCCAACACTTGATATGACATGACCCATTCATCACTACACTTTATGTCATGCCATATAGCTCGAAACTATTCTCAAGCTACACCGTGATTTCGTCACATCATCCGACATACACCTTAACCCATCATCGCACGACTACTTGGGTGGCCACGTCACTTCGTGACGTTGCCCAATCATAGTTCTGCGGCGCTACTCTAATACTTTTAGCCACTTCGCACATACTCTCGGCCATAGGCCGACTACGCGGTGACACCTGTCGCCTTGGACTACAGCCATACTTCACATTACAGTCTATAACACTACACAGCACACAACTCAACTACGCCCAACACTTCACGACATAGCACGTCACATCACCATACTACACATCACACTCCACAATACTGACAGCATAGTCTACAACCTAGTCAACTAGTTAACATCTAATATAAATAGCGAGGGATAGAGAGTTATACCATCGACGAGATAACCCTTGCGTCGCTTGCTAAATGTCACCGCGATAACGCCGAAAAAGCGTACGATGACTGTTTAGGCGTTTGGATAGCTAGGTGTGGTCTTGGAAGGGCTCATGGCGGCCTTGATAATGGAGGCAAGGAGCGTAGCACGGCGGATCTGGCCTTGTACAGTGACGGCCAGTCACGCGCAGTGACTGTCCATCATGTGCAGTGACTAACCACCACATGGCGTGGTAGTTTGGACCTAGGGCTCGGCTAAGGGAAGCTGCTGGAAGAACCGTGGAGGCTCAGTGGTGGCAGCATGGCGGTCCATGGCAATGGAGGAAAAGCTGGCCATGCACTGTGAGGGAGGGAGAAGCCGTGGGAGATTAAGAGAGAGTGTGCATGCATGAGGGACAGATCGGGGCCAAGGGTAGTCGGGATGGCTTGGTGGTGGCTTGAGGGTGTCGGAAAGGGTGGTCACCCGCCATGGGTGTCAGTGTACGGCAACGGGGAAGGTAAAACCCGTGCGTGAGAGAGGGGGCACCGGGAGGTGGAGGAGAGGGCTACACCAGTCGTGGGTCTACAGGAGGAGGAAGGGGGAGACTCAGGAATGCTCGTGGTGGTGTCCGGTGGCCAAGGTGGCCGCGCACGGCGGCTCTTTGGACATGCACAGTGAACCCGTGAATGGGTGAGCTGTGTACGTGCGTGTGGAGGGAGGTGGCTGCATGGCAGGGGCTGAGGTCGCTAGAGGGTGATGGCTGGTGGCAGAGGAGGCTGCCGTGGAGGTGGTGGCTTCGGAGGACGGCGCACGACGGTGCAGTGGACACCAAGCCCATTCGGGCTTGCACTACCGTGGGAGAGGAGAAGAGAGCGTGAAAGGGTGAGACCGGTGCTGGGAGACTCGCCGGAGGGAGGCGGTGTCGGTGGAAGAGGCAGTGTGGCTCATCGGCACACGGCGGAGCCGGGCTAGGCAGGTGCAGTTCTGGCGAGAGGGAGAGGAACTGCGTACGACGTACGCTGAAGGAGAGGGAGGAGAGAGAGAGGAGGGAAAAGTGAGGGAGAAAGAGAGAGGGGCTGGGATTTATCCTAAATCCCATCGCCTTGGGGTCTATGAAACGATCTAACGATAACCCTTAAACACTAATTTAAAACGCGTAAACGTTAATTTAATTAAAAGCACTGAGAGGAATTAAAATAGAATATTATTTAAAATAATATTCCTTCATCATTAATAAAATGATGAAGTCTTAGTTAACATATTTAAGAGAATAAAACCATTAAATTAATTTAAGGATTCCATCATTATTTAATTTATGTAATATTTTAAATAACTGGAATCATTTATATAAAATGATTCCCCACAATTATAATATTTTTGGAGCTCTTCAAAGATATTATAATTTAGTTATTTAAAATATTACTTAATTAAATAACGATAAGAATATTCCATTTAAAATACACATAACTTTAAAACACAAAACTAACTTTAGAAATCACGTAGTATCTTTAAATACACGCCATCAGGGTCTGGCATGCATAACGAGGCTCCTAGGCACTAGAGAGAAGCAGGCGGTTACGTCCTTTCCTCATCGTACTAAATTCCATCTCTGGAATTTGCTTAAGTTAGAAGGAAGAAGGAGCAATGTGTTACAATAACCCTACCACGAGGGTTAAACATGGTATATGTTCCGATATGATAAAGATAAGGTCTCAGATTTTGATATGCCAAAAGATTTTTGAATAAGAATGCTTTTCTGAAAGTTTCAATCTGATATTTTTGTAACATGTTTTGATATTTGCATTCTGAAAGTAAATGTTTCTGTTTCTGCATTCTGAAGGTAAACAATTTGTTTTGCATTCTGAATTCTGAAAATGCTCATGTTTACACACTGATATATGTTCTCTGCTTACTGAGTTGTTGATAATTCACCCCTTATATTCACAATATTTTTCAGATAATTTTGATGCCTCAGCTAGAAGTCAAGAATAAGGTTTGATGATCATAGAGGAATAAGTGTCAGAGGGTACATGTTTATTGGAGAGTCTTATTTAATAGGTTTATGATTTTATGTTATTTGATATTTGGGGTCATGGATATTTCTAAATATTTATGGAGTTTTTAAATTATTTCATTAAGGTATTTATTGGGTGTCCTGGTGAATAAAAATATATTTTTTGTTCGAATAAATGGATTTGTACTTTTTGAGAATATTGGAGTATATAAATATATTATGGAACATGGATTTAGGTTACAAGAGATAACTCTCCACACCTCCGGAGACAGGGCGTTACACGCATTCTATTTTTGGTCCCCAGTTGAACCATCAAGATCATCTGAAACTATTGAAGGTAATTTGGCGAGTTATCAACAACTCACTAAGCAGTGAATATATATTATGTAAACATGAGCCAGTTACAGAATGAAGAACCAAAACAACTTATCAAAAATACCAGAGTGACAGTTCAGAAACACTAATATACAAAAGTCTCATGGCATAGCATAAATGAATAGCATCATATCATAGCAGATACCATGTTTAATCATCGTGGTATGGTAAAGTTATGCAAACTCTAGCGGCCAACCAAGAAAAATAAATTGTGAAATCTTCACCTTATTATTCATGGAGCCCCAAGTGTGCATACAAGACCACGTAGAAAATCACTTTATTTCTAAAGTGGGTGCACTAGAAAAAGAGATGTTAATACCTAACATAATACAGAGGCCACAGCTTTAAATCTGTGGTAAGGTTCCGGACGGAAGCATAACAAAATGTCATGCTAGAGATTTTCAGATACAAGAATTCATATATATATTAAAAAAAAAGGTCTGAGCATATACATGCCATAGCATAAATGAATAGCATTATATCATAGCAGATACCATGTTTAACTCCCGTGGTAAGATTATGCAAACTCTAGCAGCCAACCAAGAAAAAATAAAATGTGAAATCTTCACCTTATTATTCATGGAGCCCCAAGTGTGCATACAAGAAAGACCATACAGAAAATCACTTTATTTCTAAAGTGGATGCAATAGAAAAAGAGATGTTAGTACCTAACATAATACAGAGGCCACAGCTTTAAATCTGTGGTAAGGTCGGGACGGAAGCATAACAAAATGTCATCCTAGAGATTTTCAGATACAAAAATTCATATAAAAAACGAAGTCTGAGCATATACATGCCAAATAATTATATGCAAATTTTCAAATTTTATAATTGCTCCTTTTTATATAGTTGTTAACAGAATGCCAAAATTGCTCATGTCTACGCCAGTTATGACAGAAAATATTTTTCTTTCCTTATTCGGATACAATGAGTAATGCAGAAAAATGACTAAGGTTGTTTCCAATATTCCATAACAAAATATGCAAATTTTTCAAAAAATTAACCTCAGTCCGTTTTTAGGCAAACTCTAGCACTAAGAGCACCGCTTACCTGACTCTTGCAATGCATTGTCTAAGCCTTGAACCCGAACTCTAGTAATATCAACACCAAAATCAGAAAATATTCAATGACATATTAACAACCTGCACAAGCGCAAAACAATTCCAACTAAAAGAATTTACATGATCCTAATAGTAGAATAATGCAAGCCCATAAACAACTGAGTTCGTAAACAATCCATAATTAGCAATTTATTCATCATTGTGCCTCGAACTTCTAAAATCACACAACACAAGTTCTAATAAACAATACATTAATATTTTAGCCCATCCTTCTTAAATTCACTTCACCATTCACAACACACACGTCAACTAAACAACCCACACATTCAAAATCACTTAGTCTCATTTTATCAAAAAATTAACCAGCGTACATTTGCCCCCACATGTTCAACAACCAAACAGCCACACATCAACCCCTAACAATCACACATCAACCCAACCAGCCACATGCCACCCCCGAACAGCCGCACATCCTTCATACATTCCTCTGTCCACCTCACACAACCAAGAGACTTTCCAAAAGAGAAACCCAACAAGAAATAACAACCTACAGGTTCTATCATTCAAACATAACATGATAAAATTCCAGCAATCACCAATCATTAATATCACACAAGTAACAGTGCAGAAACGCGCCTAATACTATGGGAATCTTACCTAATATCGTGCAGTGGCCCATTGAATTAGAGAGAGAAGCGACGTTGTCCATGGATGTAACTACTACCCTGTGATCCAGCAACAACACCAATATTTGAGTTTTGAATTTGGGAAAATCACCTAATGGAACAAACTCAAATTGAACAAGCGGAAGGGAAAAATTATCCTGGCTGTGACGCCCCCAAATTCCGCCTGGGATCAGACGGACATTTGAAGTGTCGAGACATGCAACACAAGGTTACCTGCCCCCGTTCATGACATATAAGATGCAATGTTCCTAACATGCATATAGCATTATGCAATATTCTCAGTGGATAATTTTTTTCTTTAGCAAAACTATGCATCAAACTGAAAGTATCCCAAATACTTCAAATATATTTAATACAAAAAGACATCCTAAATAGTTAAGATCATAACGCTAGTCCAAAATGGCTATGATCAAAAGAGTACTGGAGATGCAACTCCATAGAACATGTATTAATTTAAGTTAAGTACTATATTAACAATGACGCCACTCCGTCACTCAGTCGACCGTATCCAATTGGTCGAATTCCAGTTCTTCTTCAAGTCCTGTGACAAGATCTACCATTCGGGTGGGAATGGTAATGGAACTACCACAGTGAGATTTGATTACAAATCTCAATAAGTTAACAGAAAACTTTCACACAGGTTAATAATGCATGCATGGCAGTAAAAGCAAGAATGCATAATTAAAATCATAAGTAATCATAGCATAACTTGACATACAACATAATATAACTGACATAAATTAAACAAAAGCGTGAACTAAACTTGACTTGCTTAAACTAAACTAGACTTAAACTGAGATTTGACTTGACAAGAGCTTAATCTGAAACTTGACTTAACATGAAGAGACTTGACTTAACATGAACTTGATCTGAGACTTGACTTAACATGAAATCATTTTCGTTATCTGCTTAAACTTATCTTTTTGGGTACTACATGGGTTCCCTAGAGCCATGTGTCCTTACCGATTACCGCATCACATCACAAGTATCTGCACTAGCTGTGAGTACATTATGACTGGTATCTGCACCAACCGTATGTGCCACACTCTATGTGATCCCCATACCTCGTGTGCCAAACTCATGATAGACCCCCACGAGAACTTAAATCTGTCTGGTATCTGCACCAGCTGAAATGTGGCTCCATTGGCACTAGGGCCTGGCGCGCTCCGGTGACCAGCTAGTTAGGCCCCGGCCGCTACCCATTGACTGTATTTCGTCAACTCAGGAAATTTCACACCTTATTAAACACTCTAGCATGAACAAAAGAGTTCCACTAGGATATTACCCCATCCTAACACTTAGGGTCGTGATTGACATGACTATTTCTCGAAATACACAAATTGTATTCGAGACGAAACGTGACTGGAGTACGAAAGGACAGAAGCCCTGGCATAACACAACATGACTTGAACGTAACTTAAAAGATATGACTTGCTTGAAATAGAAACATTTCGTAACATGACATAACATATAACAGGCAACACACTTAACATGGCATACTTGCAATATTGAATATTACAAGACATGATATACATGTAACAAATGGCATACTTAACTTAACATGACATATTTGCAATATATAGCAATACGTGACACAATATCTTGTGCAACAGATGAATAACTCATGACAGAATAAATTCTGTGTAACAGATAAATATGTAATGACTTGGCATGACACATGTTATAATATACATACATACACTGTAGTTCCTTTACTTTTCACTCATACACATTAAACTGCTAGTAAGTTAAAAGCTAACTTACCTCGGTCTTCGCTTTTATAGACAACTTAAATATGATCACGAGGAATTGAAAATAGTGATTTATAAAAGTTAGAACTTAATCACTAACAATTAGAAATATGAAAAAAATATTAACTTAGAGTAAAATTACCATTTTTACCCTCTACATGTGGGAAAATGACCATTTTACCCCTAACTTAAGGATTTTGCATCCTAACTCTAAAAATACCAAAATTTACATACCTCACGTAAATTTTGTCCTAAGTTTAAATATCAACTCAGAAAAATTTTAAAATAAACACAATCATTAAAACTCTATAGGGCCAAAATTTTACATAGGCTATTCCTTTGATTGCTGATGGCTCATTTTGGCCTGGTTGAGCAGTTCGTATTCACTGCCGGTTTTGGCCCAGCAAAATTGATTGTGGAAAAGTAGTAACTTTTTCATTATTCATGCTACATGTTTATGATTGGATCGAATTTGATGTACTTTTTTCGATATATCTCTAATCTCATTAGCTTGGAAAATTCAGCTTTACTTATTGATCTTTTCATTCAAAGCAAATTAAGTAATTATAGGTATAATAATTAGATAAGAAAGTTTAAAATTTAAAATTTAAAAATATTTATATTTAAGTGATATTTAGACGTAAGAGAGGAGGAGGATGTTGAATTGGTAGAAGGAAGAGAAAACAAAGCTCTAAATAGAGACTAAACGTGTTAGGTAGGAACTAGCATTTTACAAATAAAAATTTTATATATTAATTAAGGGCGGGTAGGTAGGTGAATTACGAGTGAATTTTCAACTCACTTGCCATTTGCTTGTTTCTTAT
This sequence comes from Pterocarya stenoptera, assembly GCA_003123785.1. Lineage (NCBI taxonomy): Eukaryota > Viridiplantae > Streptophyta > Magnoliopsida > Fagales > Juglandaceae > Pterocarya > Pterocarya stenoptera. The sequence goes on along the minus strand of QEOT01001614.1, from coordinate 699,257 downwards.
TTCTTTCTCTTTTTTTTTAAAGTAGGAGTTCATTGGCCCGTTTGGATTAAGGTTTGATTTTGTGTCTAACAATAGTTTCTATTCCATTCTGTTTCAGTTATGCCAACTGATTTTTTCATTCCGTGATTCCGGCCATTCTTGAGCACATTCTGTTCCGTACTATAATGACAATTTTATAATTTTCTTTAAATTTGGATTGTCTTTTTGTAAATTTTAAATCTAGATAGCATTCAGGTAATTTTAAAATCTAAAATTCTTTTAGTAAATAAATATGTTTCCTCGTTCTCTCTTTTTAATCTTTATTATGGTTAATAATTTCTTAGCTCTTTTATTTATTTATTTTTTGTCTCAACTCAAGTTTGTAATTTTTTTATTATCTTTTAACACCATTTCTACCTTTTATTTAATATTTTCGACGTATAAACCTTGTTGCATCACAACGGCAAAGACTAATAAGTAGTATATATCCCAGAATGATAAAGCTTGATGATGAACGAAAGTGCAAGTACAAATTAACCACACACAAGCACCATTTCACTCATCAACCAGAATTTAAATTAATGATAAAGAATTTATTGACCAAATATCCTTCGTTTTTTTTTTTCCCTCTTGGCTATCCACGCATATCACAAGATGAGAGAAGGAAAATCCACCAACCAAAATGAAATCCAAATGGAATCTCCAAACCAAAATCCACACCCAAATCCTAGATAGCCAGCCTAAATTATTATAAAAAATCAACCGAGAAGAACTTATGAAGATGTTTAAGCTTGTTGAGACAATAGGTTAAAATGAAGATAAGAAAAATCCAAACCATAAAGGCGCCCAAGTCAAACACAAAAGTTCTCTGTATTTTCTTGATTGCATAATTTCTCATTTTCCACTTGTATGTATTTTAGAGTTTTGGTCTTAGTTCTACTTACTGAGATTTTGCAAAATCTCACTGTGGTGTCCCCACCTGGGTGTCTGACCCTAGTGGCCAACATCTCGGCATCACGACTTCTACCAAAATACAAGTGGGGGTCATCAATGATATCCCCCAATATTTAATAATAATAAATACTCCTCAAGATCTAGTAAAATTAGCAAGTTTCTAACAATACCAAACCAAGAAAAATGACAAAGTTCTCATAATAAGACTCTCCAATACTCCTACTGTACTTATCGCACTGCTCTTGACCAGCCTCGCACATGCATTCCATTCTTGATCCCCAATTGAACCATCAAGATCATCTGAGTGGAGTGGCGTTAATGGGAAGAATGGAGAGAGGGAAAATAGTGAGATGGATAACTAAAGGGTGATCAACTTACCAATCGGTGCCATTCTTCAGGTGGGCTGACCTCTTCGTGGGCTCGGGCTTGAGCCTTGTGTTACAGATTTATGGTAGAAAGGGGAGTAAAATAATGCTTTTAAGCCAATGGGATATTTATAGATTGCCTTTGCAAAGTGGAAGCCTAAGAATATGTGTGAAAGAGTCTCAAGCACAGACAGACATAGGGCACATAATTCTTTATTTTTGAGATCAGGCTCAAGTTCTCATGGAGTAATGGGCTGGTAGTATGTCCCAAGCAACTTTCCACATAGGCATTTTCATGCATTGATGCAAAATTGAATTTCCATAGAGATTTCCAAGGAGCTGATTGAAGGGGATCATGATTTTGTAGCTTGTTGTCCTAGTGGTTTGGGCTAGACGAATTTTGTGATATTGTAAATTCTATTGAATTTAGAAAGTTGGGTCAGAAACTCATCCCATTGTTGAGAAGAAAGTTTTACTTATAAGATCCTTGAGAAGGTAATTATCCATAGATGGAAGTAGGATGTGGTAAGGTTTTAGTTAGCCATAGATTTCGAGAAGGTATCTTTGGAAAACCCAATCCAAAGTTTTTGGTACAGACAAAGAATAACATACTTTTGGGGTGTAGTGCCGATCATAATCAAATCCTTAGAAGTTCTTTAGTTCGAAATCGAGAGATCTGCAAATCTTAGTGAGGGTTGCGATAGCAATTCCGGGTAATATCCTTACTTTGTGTCTAGATATTTTTCTTCTCAGTCCTTTCTTGGATAGAGACGAGAGAGCTCGTGTTTTAGCAAGAGGTAAGAGAGCTTTCCAAAAAAAAGTTACACATCTTGTCTATATGCCAACTGAAAGATAAGAAACGATAAATCGATATATTATCTCTCATATGAATAGATCAACAAAACATAAGGGAAGTATACGGGGTTTTTTTTCCCCCTATTAGACCAAGCAAGCCCATGAGGTGCCACTAGGAAGTAAGTCAGAGAGCTTAGCCTAGCCTAATGACCCTCCTCTAAAAGGAGTCAATGGGCTTCTGCAGAGTACCCAGCCTATGAGCGAAACCCAACCACAAAGCAATCCACGCGTGTGGAAAGCGAACGGTAGGGGCAGATGGGACTCGCCGCCCTGACACCTCCCCGATGACACCCTACCCCCGTGAACTTGCACAGGTAAGTGAGAGGAAAATATGGAGAACCCTTGATCTCCTGACAACAGGCATGAAGGGGCTTAACAGGGAACGTTCTCAGGGTAAAGTGAGTCAAGGAGCCACACAGCATTAATGACACCATTTCCTAGACTTCACACTGCATTCATGACAGTGCCTCAGAAGCCACGTCACATTAAAGGATTCTGACAATTGAACAGTAAAAAAGACATAAGTTTCTCAAAGTCAGGGATGGGTTATCCCTACCTGAAACTTAGTATAAAAGCTGACCCCCAGGTATGAAGAACTCTGTAATTCCTCTAAGCTCATGCACAAACTATTAAGGAGATATATTGACTCTAGCATCGGAGACTTCCCGCCGCCACCAAGAGCCCTATTCTCCGTGTTTGCTTAAAGTGTGTAGGTGATAACCCGAAGACCCGAGTTTTTGGAACCCAACCCAAAGGTGTGCGAAACACGACATTAATAGTAATGCCATTTGTGAGATCTCTATAGACTTCACATGTCCTTCGTATGGCTACGACAACCCGTTCTCAGAAAACTCGGGGATAGGAAGAAACAACATAAAAAAATGGAAGCAAGACTCGCCACAATGGAACAACAGGTGAAGAAACTAACTACTAAGGTGGAGACCCTCAAGAAGGGAAATGAGATGCTCAAAGCAGCCGCCAACTAGCCAGAAAATGAAGCGAAACCAAGCAACAATGAGCACGTGGCACCCAGGAATGCAGGAGAAGGAGACAACACAGAAGAAGAAAGAAAAAACATGCAGGACAAACTACATAACCTCGAAGGGAAGTACGGGGATATGGCAGAAAAGAAGGGTACGTCGTCGCCAACAAACCACTACTCATTAACTCGGGCCTACCCTATAGCTTGGAGGTGACTGTTGTGCCCCTACCACTGAAATTCTTGACCTTTCAAGGAGTGGGAGAGATCTGCTAGGAGCAGGTCAGGGCATGAGAGCGTTACATTCGAGAGTTGAAGGCCAAGAGCGCCGGGGTTCATGTGGTCCACTTCTCGATCGATGGCCACAACCTCCCACCCCCGCCTGAGTAGACCCCTGCGGAGGGGAGGTCCGAGACAAGCAGGGACTCCGGATGGTGGAGATGAATGAACCGTTGGAGTTGATGCCCATGAACCTAAGCCGCTTTGAAGCTACCGTCAAGATTGGCAATGGGATGATGCCCGACATGAGAAGCGCCATACAACACCTCCTCACGGAGCAGAGCATCAGGATGTCTTTGCTTGGAGTCATAAATACAAGCTTGGGATCGACCTAGAGATCATACAACACCACCTGAGTGTAGACCCAAAGGCTAAGGGAGTAAGGCAAAAACGTCGAAACTTCAGTGCAGAAAAGAATGTCGCCGTTGTGGCAGAAGTCGATTGACTACTTGCAGCAGGCTTTATACGGGAGGCCTATTACCCAAACTGGTTGTCCAACATGGTATTGGTGAAGAAGCAAAATGGCAAGTGGAGATTGTGTGTTGACTTCACCAACTTGAATAAGGTCTGCCTAAAAGATAGCTTCCTGCTACCCCAGATCGACCAGATCGTCGACTCCACGACGGGCCACCGCATGCTCAGCTTTATGGATGCCTACTTCGATTACAACCAGATTTGCATGAACCCAGGCGATGAGGAAAAAATCTCGTTTATTACCGATCTAGGATTATACTACTACTTGGCCATACCATTTGGACTGAAAAATGAGGGGGCCACCTACCAACGGTTGGTCAACTGTATGTTCCAACATCGGATTGGGAGAAACAAGAAGGTCAACGTGGATGATTTGCTGGTCAGAAGCGGGACCCCTAAGCAACAGCTGGATGATCTCTGCGAAGCCTTCACAGTGTTAAGGCAATACTAGATGAAGCAGAACCTGGCGAAGTGCGCATTTGGTGTAGGCTCCGGGAATTCTTGGGATTCAAGGTATCTAAACGAGGGATAGAAACTAACCTGGAGAAAGTGGAAGCCATACTCAGTATGCCCCCCCCCAAACTAGAAGCATAAACGAAGTGCAGAAACTAGATGGATGGGTAGTAGCCCTTAACAAATTCATGTTCACCGACAAGTGTCAACCATTTTTTAAGATTTTGCGAAAAGCGTGAACATGGGATGAAGAGTGTGACTACACGTTTGAAGCTCTCAAGAAATACCTCACTAGCCCTCTGCTCCTCAGCCAACTTAGGTGTGGAGAAACGCTGACCCTATACTTATCAGTCTCCCCACAAGCGGCTTCCTCGGCCCTAGTACGTGACGAAGGTGGGGCCCATAGGCCCGTGTACTTCACAAGCCGGGCATACCGAAAGGCAGGAGCTAGGTAGTCACGCATAGAGCAGCTTACCTTTGCCCTAGTGGTGACCACCTAAAAACTCCGACCGTAATTCCTAGCACACCCAGCAAGGGTCCTCACCGAGACCCCTTGAAGAAGATCCTACAAAGACCGGACAACTTAGGTCACCTTATGAGCTAGGATGTGGAGCTAAGAAAGTTTGACATCGAATACTCACTGTAGAATACTATTCAGGGGCAAGTGTTGACAGATTTCATAGTAGAATTCACCGATTTCTCGAAAGGGGTCGAACATGCACCTCTTATGAATCCCTGGTAGATCTTCATTGACGGCCCATCTTGTTGGGCCAGTGGAGGAGTTGGGATGCATATAATTACGCAAGAAGATGAAGAGCATAATTATGCTGTCAAGCTGGCATTCAAAACCATTAACAATGAAGTAGAGTACGAGGCATTGTTCTCTGGTCTAGAGGTCGCCAGATCTCTAGGCACCGAGGAGGTAAAGGTGCAAGCCGACTCTCAAGTTATGGTCAATCAAGTACGTGGGGAGTTCTCTGCGAAGATTGAGAAATTAAAGAAATATCTGACGTTGATAGAAGCTAAGTGCGCCTACTATGAATACTTTTAGATCCAACAAGTACTGAAGGCTGAGAATCAAAATGCGGATAAATTGGCCCTAGCAGCGTCCAGGCTGGAAACTTCTCCCCTGCCCAAAGGGACAACGATTAGGATCGTCGAAATGTTAGCCGTGGGGATTGAAGTGGTGGAAGTAAAGCCAGGAGCTCCAGAATGAGCATTGGATATTATTAGGTATATAGATACCAATGAGGTACCTGGCAACAGACACGAGGCCCAAAAGATCATGAATAGAGCGACGCGTTACACTCTAATCAAGGGGGTCCTATACCAAAGAGGACATTCTACACCTCTCTTGAGGTTCATCTCATTTTGAAGAGGCCCAATACATGTTGGCCAAAGTAGATGGAATCAGTGACGACCACTCTAGAGGAAAAGTGATGGCAGGCTAAGTGATGAGGGCGAGGTACTATTGGTCTCACGCCAGCGGGATGCCAAGGAGTATGTATGGAAGTGCAAGAAATGCCAAGAATACTCCAAAATGCCCCATTGCCTACAAGAAGAACTGACGTTACTCATCTTGCCATGGCGGTTTGCCCAATGGGGAATCGACCAAGTAGTCCTCTTTCCCCCAGGCAAGGGAGGAGTAAAGTTTGTATTAATGGCAATGGATTACTTCACCAAGTGGGTTGAGGCCGAGGAGTTGGTGACAATCACGGCAAATAGCATCACGCGCTTTTTGTGGAAAACGGTCATATGCAAATTTGGTATCCCCCACGCCATCATATCAAATAATGGTAGGCAATTTGACTCTGACCACTATCGAGACTGGTGTCAAGAGTTGGGAATCGAATTCTGCTACTCATCTCCCGGACTTCCTCAATCCAATGGGCAGGTGGAGGCGACCAACAAGACTTTGATAGGGAAGCTAAAAAAGAAGCTTAGTGAGAGAAAAAGGTGCGTGGGCGTAAGAACTTCCTAGAGTCCTATGGGCGTAACGTGTCACGGTAAGGATCTCGACGGGAGAAACCCCCTTCACCCGTACTTACGGTCATGAGGCAATGTCGCCAGTTGAAATCCGGATACCAACCTACAGGATACAACATTTTGAGCACAGCTCTAATGACGAACAACTAGAAGAACAACTTGACTTGTTGGAGGAGATCAAGCTTGAGGCAGAAGTAAGAACAACCATCAACAAAAGGAGAGTGGAGCGATGCTTCAATAAAGATGTGCGACCAAGGGCGTTCAAAATCGGGGACCTCGTGCTGAAGTAGACAGTAACAAATACTAAAGATGAAGGAAAGCTAGGCCCACGATGGGAAGACCACTACGTGGTCACCACCAATAATTGCCTAGGCCCCTATTGGCTCCGAGACTCCCAAGGGAATGAGCTACCACAACCCTGGAACATAAACACCTGTGGAAGTTTTATTGCTAAAAACCTTTACGATATATAACTTGCATTTCCGTGTCAATAGTATAAACTCCATTAATGAAAGTGTGACTTGTTAGGGATAAAATTCATCTCGCCTATCTTGGTTCTCCACTCCGTCAATGTAATCTCCATCGATACAATCTCCATCGACGTAATCTCCACCAGCTTACCTCCACCAATTAATCTCCATCAACGTAATCTCCATGGACGAAATCTCCACCAACATGATCGCCACCAACGAAATCTCCATCAACGACTACTTACCTCCTTGCGAGGAACCAAAGGGGTGAGCCACATCAAAGGCTACTCTATCCTTCTCTCGGTGGAGAATGGGCCAACCCTTGGCTGCACGACACATTACCTTCCTTGTGAGTATCAACAGGTGGGAGCGAGTCCAGACCCAAACTGTCTGGTAACTTACCTCCTCGCCGGAGATAGAGGGTGAGATGAGCTCACCCCTTTTACGATGGAGAGTGGATCCAACACTTACCTTCCATGTGATGTCAACGAATGGGAGTGGGTCCAGTCCCAAACTGCCCGACTACTTACCCCCTAATGAGGGCTAAAGGGCGGATAGGCAGCCCAACCTCCCTCGTAGGGAGAGCGGGTCTAGCTCTTCAGCTCCCCAAACAACTTACCCCGCCCCCATCACGGTGAAGAGCGGACCAACTTCTTAGATGCCCAACACTTACCTCCCCGCAAGACACCAAAGGGATGAGTCACGCTAGAGGCTGTTCTATCCATTTCACAGTGGAGAGCCGACCATCCTTCGGCTACCTGACACTTACCTTTCTCGTAAGCCTCAACAAGTGGGAATGAGTCCAATCCTAAACTGCCTGGTAACTTATCTCCTCGCGAGAGATAGAGGGTTAGATAAGTCTTAAGACCATCTCACCCCTTCGAAGACAGAGAGCGGGTCTAGCCCCTCGACTGCTTGACAACTTCCCTGACCTCTGCCACTACGAAGAGTGGGATTAGTGCCAGCCTGTCCTAACATTTACCTTCCTTATGATATCAATGGTTGGGAGCGGGTCCAGTCTCAAACTGCCCAACAACTTTCCCCACATGGCAAAGAGTGAACTAGCTTCTCAGTTGTCCGAAAAATTACCCCCTCGGGGGACCAAATGGGTGGGCTTGGCCTATGGCATCCTAAATCCTCCCCCGACAGAGAGCGGGTCTATTTCTTTGACTACCTGACACAACGCCACCTCCAACAATAGAATGCCAAACGAGCGACGCCTTGGGTTCCTCACCTTGCTCCTCCTCCACCAAACGAAACGCCAAGTTATTAACGCCGTGCATCTCTAGTGAAACAACCCAGGTTTGAAGATTCCGCACTCATAAGTCTAAGATAGATTAATCTAGCTTGTTTATTTTACCCAGCGATGCATTGGAAACCCATACCCACCCTACGGCGAAGAGCAAACTACCTTCTTTTCCATCTTGCATACTGCCTCCTAGGGAGAATTAAAGGGGCCAGTTGGACCTAAAAGCGTCCCAACCCCTTCCTCGGTGGAAATTGGGTTTAGTGTTTCAACTGGCCGGCATAACGCCATCTCCAACAATGGGATGCCAGGCATATGACGCCTCAAAATCCTCCCAAACTCCTCAACCAAATAGAAGCCAAAGCAAGACAATCCCTCAATAACGCGAAATCTCACCGCCTTCCCTCGAGGGAGGATAGAGAGTGTAGACCTGTTCTCTCCACAACCTAATAAGTGTGTCGATACCATAAGGGTAGTGCCTAACTAGCGGGCTAAACGCAAGTGGGGTAGCCTGAGAAAATCCTTGGCATCATGAACAGAGCAACATGAACAAAAACTAAGGCACAGGAGCATCAGGGTTCTGCTCGGGAGCATTGGGGCCTGGCGCTGGCGCATTAAGATCTGGGTTGGAAGCTTCAGAATCAGAAGAGAATGCATCAGGAATCATGTCCCTGCCTAAGGTGCAGCCATGCTCAAGCGCTTCAGGGTCTAGAGGAAGATCATGAGGGTTAGGGGCTCTTAAAAGTGCCTCAAAGGCTCCTGAGTTTGCCTAGGGGTTCTCCAGGATGTGGTTCGGCATCTTCTTGAGGCCTTCAATGTATCCGTATGACCAAGCTTAGTCACGAATGAATAGTTGACCTCAGCTGCCCTGCTAAGCGGTGAACACCCTCTTGAACTTGAGACAAGTTGCTCTACAGATCTTCAATGACCACCGTCTAGACAACCAACCTCTTCTTAGCTCCCTTTAAATCGTTGGATGCTTGAAAGACCCTCATCTTCTCTTGGTCGATAGCGGCTTGGGCGACCGCCAATGAGTCTTTCCATCCTTTCAAATCTGTAGAAAGGGATTGGTAGTTTTTATCCAACTCCTCAAGCCACTGGGCCTCAGAGTCTCGACTGCCCCTCAAGTTGGCATTCTCCCCATGCAACTGGCTCAGTAATTCCTCAAGAGCCGCCAGCTTCGCGGTCAGTTCATCAGCCGACTCCTTGGCCGATCTCCTCTCCGCTTACACAGTAAGGACATCGTTACGTGCCAACTCGGCCTGCTCCTTCACCGTGAAAAGCTCAGTTTCTAACAACTTTCGTCGAAGATGAAGCTCCTCGACCTGCCCTCAGCTCTTTTTCTGAGCAAGCAGGGCTTTCACCAGCTCCTCCTCCAGCGGCTCCTTCTCCTCCCTTTCCCCCGAGTGTAGCATAGGACTTGTCGCACCATTGAGTGGAAAGCCTGGTTCTCTCCTTCAATGGCTTCCTGGCAATCCACAATGAAGGCGGCTAGTTGAGATGCACCCTGTCGCCAACAAAAGTAAAAACAAGAATAGTAAGCGTAGGATTCCTAAGTGATAAAACAACATAAAAGAACAAACTGATTGGAGAAAAAGCCCATTAAGGACTTGGTCACATGGTTGAGGGATTTTGCTAGAGTCCCCCCCCCTCTTCTCAACCAAGGGCAGAAAGGGATGGCCTCCACGGGGTCCTCTTTGAGAGGTGGCCGGGCAGCCCCCCCAACTTCTTCGACAACACCCGCAGCCTCCTCTGCTGGGTGGATGCAGGATTGAGAGGAAATGTGGCCTATGGCGACGTTCTTCGCCAAGGTCTTGGGGCTCCTGTCCCTTCCCAAAACCTTGCGATCTATCCCTCACTCCTCACCTCCACTGCTGCCTTAGCCTCAGCAGTAGGTAACTCGGCAACAAGCACAGGAGGAAGAACAATGGTCATCCTTTCAGCAACAAGATCAAGCGCCAGGGCAACCTCTAGCTCTGCTCTTTCCCCACCAAGAGTTCCCTTTCCTTGCCTCCTCAGTCGAGGCCACCAAGGTGTCGTGTAGGGCCTTTTGGTGACAGCTGGGAGCAAAGTGGCTTAGGGGAAGCCTCAATTCCATGTCTCAAATTCCTGTGCAATTCTCGACAGCGCCCTCAAAGACTTGACCCTCAATGACGGATTGAGCTGTGGAAGGAGAGGAGGGGATCATCTCCACATTCGCCTCTGAATGAGGCTACACCAGTGATTGACGAGGGTCCGGTTTTAGGAGGGTCCCATAAAAATGCGTTGAGATCATATTTGCCCCGTGGGAAAAGCAGCGTGGCCCCGTCAGAGCAACTAGCACCGTGGGGACCACGACCATGATGGGCTCAGGGCTCAAAGCAACTGCTCAAGGGTCCAAAACCCGCTTGGAGGAGGAGCGGCCAGTGTCTCTAGGGGGGCAGGGCTCTCGCCCCTCGGGCTCTTTGAAGGATTGGGTCGAGGGATAGATGCCATCGGTTGTGGAGGAGGCACGAACGGGGGAGGATGTCATACCTCGATCAACATCGAAGACTGCTCGAGAGGGAATTGAGGAGGAGATACGGGGCTATTGTTGGCCCTAGCAACCTTCATGTGAACCTTCTCTCCCTTCCCCATGGTGGGAGGGCTCACCAAATGCATCTGAGCTGGGGTGGCTCTAGCCGGCATGTGAATGGTACAATCCTTGAAAATGGTGTGTCCGAGGGGAGGTAGGAAAGCCCTTATGTTCTCCTCCCCTATGAGGGCCTCCAAAAGGGCGTTGACCGGATGTTTCAATACCCATTCTCTGACCAGAACAATACGTCTCAGCTCCTGATTGAGCTGCATTATTGCATATTTTATACATTTAAAACCAGTATATTTTTAATTGTTTTATTATTTTATCATTGGTTTTAGATGGAAAAATGATTAAAAGGGCATAAATCCAAGTTGTGATTTACATCGATTAAAAAGCATATAAATCACAACTTGGATTTATGCCCTTTTAATCATTTTTTCATCTAAAACCAATGATAAAATAATAAAACAATTAAAAATATATTGGTTTTAAATGTATAAAATATGCAATAATGCAGCTCAATCACACCCCCCAACTAGCATTTTGCTAGTCTCTGAGCAAAATAGTGAAAATTAATTGAGATGAATATTGCATAAAGCTCGAAATCCAAACAAAAGCAATCAAACACAATAATGAATTCTCACAAAATGCGGCACATGACTATCAACTCCCAGGGGCTATATTCACCAAGACTGTCTCAACAATCTTTTATTAAGAATTGGGGAAAATATCTCAAAACTCAGATGTGTGTGTGTGTAGCTAGACGATTGTGTGTTCTTCATTACTAATCGGGATTTATCCCAGGATTTTTCAACTTTAAGATTAATCATTTCTGATTCTAACTACCTCAAAGCCCAAGGGACTAGCAGTTTTCACGCCAACTCTGTTTAAAGGTTGAACACTCAACCCCCAAAGTTTGGGTAACTGGTTCTAGCCCTTTACTTAGGAAAGCCCACCGCTTCATCCTTTATTATATATATTTTTTTCTAATTTTTTAATTTTTAATTTTTATTTTTTTCATACGGATTCAAACAAAGGGGAATTGACCCCAGGACCGTGCGCCTAACCCACACATTCCCATGTTCGCCCTTACCACTGAGGCAAATCCATGTTTTTTTTTTTTTTTAAAGACTCGGTAGTCCTGCAGTTTACTTCTCCTGTGTAAAATCAATGAACAGTAATGAAGAACACTATGAGTGTAAGCATGTGCAAAATATCATTCGAGATTTTTCCTTCATTATATATAAATCATGCAAAGTCTATCTCAATAAATATAGCATCCTGGTGTTTCAAGTCATACATCAAGCAAAATATGATGCATCAGGAATTATGTTCTATGCTCAGGGTTAAAAATAAATCTTCATAAAATAATTTCGCTCAACTACACCACCAAGATGCTCAAATTGATAGAAATGGAGTGTGTCAATGGTGTGTATAACAGTGCATATCACATTAAGGCAAAAATTGTGTAATCCAGTCCACACATACTAATAAAGAAAAGATGAGCAATAAAAGAAAAACTAACATAGAAAATAAAGAAATAGAAGCAATCAACAAACAACAATACAGAAAATAAACAATCATGTAATCCATTATACACATGCAAAAATAAATAAATAAATAAAAGAACAATAACACAGAAACTAAAAAAAGAGACGCAAATAAAAGAAACAACACAAAATAAACAACACGATGCAATAACAGAAACAAATTTCAAATATGTATGAGAGAATTAAAGAAGAACTTCCTGGACAGGTGAGAAATGCTTGGGGATGAAAAACAACTTCATGCAAATTTTTTTTTTCTTTTTTTTCTTCATCCAGCGGTCGAAAATCAAGGAATCTGGGGTCTGACAACCACAGAGTCTTGGTTCCCAGATTCAACTGTAAGGCTAGACTAGTAGCGTTTCAGAGCCTCGAGCTCTGCCCTGCTTTATGGCATCGAGCTCTGCTCCAAGTTAGTTTTCGTAGAGCCTTAATTAGAGAGTCTTGGTTCCTGGATTCAAGCTGTAAGGTTAGACTGACAGCATTTCAGAGCCTCGAGCACTGCCCTGTTATGGCATCGAGCTGTAAGGCTAGACCGACATTGTTTCAGAGCCTCGAGCCGTAAGGCTCGACTGACAGCGTTTCAGTCTATATGGCATTGAGCTCCGGGTTCATTTTTGCAGAGCGTTGAGTGCTCTGGTCTCTATATAAGGGGTCATCTTCACCATTTGAAATATAGAATAAGTCATCAGCATTTCTCACATTTCTCAAATATCTTTCAATCATCGCAACTTCTTTCATTCTCTCCAATGGCTGAGCAACACTCTCTCAATGATATCCCTGATTTGAATCAAGTACCTGTTACACCACAACCATTTGTCTTCTGTCCTGATGCTTTTAATGCCATGAAGGGAACAGAGATACATTTTTTTATCCGGTCCGATGCTGAGGTGGTTTCAGGATCCAGAATGCTCGGTGCCCAATATGCTGCTTCTGTTACAACCTTGTTTGGGAGATTACTGTCACAGGTGAAAGAGGTAGATGAACTTAAAATTTAAATTTCTAAGTTGTAGCAAAGGTTTCCTGCTAAAAGTAAAAATAAAATAAAATATTAAAACAAGAAAATAAGCAGTTAAAAAAATGTGTGGACTTATATGCTCAAAACATGCAACCACAAATAACGGAGCTGGAACAAGAGAAAGAACAAATACTAAGCAACTATCAGCAATTAACAACAGAGGTCCAGAGGTTACGAGAAACATAAGGACGATCTGCAGTTAATTTATTTATTAGTATATATATATATATATTTTTTTTTGAATAAACTTGTTTTGTTTTCATCTCCAGCTCTATAAAATTAGTCTTGAGTATTCAAGTCACAACAAATTTTCTCTTCCTTTTTTTTTTTTGAAACAAAAGCAGAAAAAGAAATGACTCATTCAAAAACGGGTTTTCTTAGACTCAATATCCCTAAAGAAATTCCGCCAAACAAATGGGATAACAGGCAAGATAACTACTCTGCCAAAGCGGACACTTGCAATCATTATGCTCTCGCATGTCGGTATCACTTCCTCATGCCAGGAAATCCTGAACACTGACGTAAATTTTTCTTTTGGTTTCATCATTTTTAGAGTTGCATAGTGGAGAAACAAATGCAAACTCGCCTTTACATAATGCAATTCCCTCCCCCCAACTGAACAATGCAATGTCCTCACTGCTTAACGGAGAAGAAAATCAATGTAAAGAGAAAACAATGCAAAAGAGAAGTAAATAAACAACCACACAACACAAGAAATAAATATAAATAAATAAACAAGTAAACAGCACTAAAAAATCACAAGGTGTCTGGACAAGAAGAGTTTCACTTGGATCATACATTGGAATAAAAGATTTAAGGCGCTGACCATTCACAGTGAAGGGGGTACCTTCATTATTAGGATTCTGAATGTCTACCGCCCCATGAGAATGAATTTGTGTTATAATATAGGGACCATTCCAACGAGATTTCAATTTACCAGGAAAAATATGTAAACGAGAGTTGTAAAGAAGTACTTCCTGGCCAATTGTGAATTGTTTGGAATGAATCTTTTTATCATGCAAACTTTTCATTCTTTCTTTTGCCAGTTGGGCGTTGTCATAAGCATCCCGACGCGCTTCATCTAATTCACTGATATGCAATTTTCTCAACCCTGAAGCTTCATTAAGTGACATGTTAACATGTTAAATTGCCTAAAGAGCTCGATGCTGAATATCAACAGGTAAATGACAAGCTTTACCATAAACTAATCGATAAGGGGACATCCCTAGATTAGTTTTAAAAGCTGTCCTATAAGCCCACACAGCATCAAGAAGCTTAACTGACCAGTCTTTCCTATTAGGATTGACAGTTTTCTCCAAAATGATTTTGATTTCTCTGTTTGCCAATTCAGCTTGCCCATTTGTTTGGGGGTGATAAGGGGTAGAAACTCGATGTGTGATACCATATTTCTTCATGAGTGTAGAAAATGGTTTGTTGCAAAAATGAGAACCCCCATCACTAATGATAACTTTGGGCATGCCAAAGCCAGCAAACAGAGATTGTAAAAATTTTAGGACAACACGATGGTGATTTGTTTTGCAAGCGACAGCCTTCACCCATTTTGAAACATAATCCACAGCCAATAAAATATGTGTTTCCAAAGGAAACCGAAAAAGGTCCCATGAAATCTATTCCCCAACAGTCAAAAATTTCTAAAGTGAGAATAGGGGAAAGAGGCATCATGTCTCTTTTGCTAATGGATCCCAATTTTTGACAAGGCTCACAAGCCTTACAAAAACTGTAAGCATCTTTAAACATTGAAGGCCAGTAGAAACCGCTTTGCAAAATTTTAGCAACAGTTTTCTTTGCAGAAAAATGACCACCACATGCACCCATATGACAGAATCTCAAAACAGAAGAAAACTCATCATTAGGAATGCATCTTCGAATTAATTGGTCAGAACAATATTTAAAAAGGTATGGATCATCAAAGTAAAAATGTCTTACCTCTGAGAGGAATCGACGCTTATCTTGGATGGACCATTCAAAGGGCATTTGCTCAGTCACCAAATAGTTGACTATGTCAGCAAACCAGGGAGCTTTGTGAACCACAAATAGTTGCTCATCCGAAAAACTATCATCAAGAGGAAGGGTGACTTTTGAAGGGAAGGATTGTGGCATTCTGGAGAGATGGTCAGCCACCACATTTTCGACTCCTTTCTTGTCCTTAATGGTGATGTTGAACTCTTGAAGTAGTAAAATCCAGCGAATCAAGCGTGATTTTGCATCTTTCTTAGCCAACAAATACTTAAGAGCATTGTGGTCAGTGAAAATAGTAACAAGGGAACCAAGAATGTAGGCCCGAAATTTATCAAGTGCAAAAACCACTGCAAGCAATTCTTTTTCAGTAGTGGTATAGTTTTTCTGGGCATCATTCAAAGTCCTACTGGCATAGTAAATCACAGAAGGCATGTTATTCACATGCTAACCCAAAACAGCTCCTAAGGCATAGTCACTTGCATCAATCATGATTTCAAAGGGAAGGTCCCATTGTGGAGGTTGCATAATGGGAGCAGTGGTAAGTGATTCCTCAAGGGTATCAAAAGCTTTTTGGCACTTATCGGACCAAACAAATTCAACATCATTTTGTAAAAGAGTGCACAAAGGTTTTGCAATAGAACTGAACCCCTGAATAAATCGCCTATAAAAACCAGCATGGCCAAGAAAGGAATGAATATCTTTAACTGTCCTAGGGATAGGAAGTTTAGCTATTAATTCAGTTTTTACCTTATCGACCTTTATACCTTCAAAAGAAACAATATGACCTAAAACAATGCCATGAGTAACCATAAATTGGCATTTCTCCCAATTAAGCAAAATATTTTTTTTTTCGCATCTTTGAAGAACACAAGCAAGATTATGTAAACAATCCTCAAAAGATTTTCTAAAAACAGAGAAATCATCCATGAATACTTCACAAATATCCTCAATCATGTCAGAAAAAATACTCATCATGCACCTCTGAAAAGTGGCTGGAGCATTACACAAACCAAAAGGCACTCTAGTAAAAACAAAAGTGCCAAAAGGACAGGTAAAGGTGGTCTTCTCCTGGTCCTCAGGTGCTACAGTAATTTGGTAATAACCAGAGAATCCATCCAAGAAACAGTAAAATGCATTACCAGCCACACATTCTTAAATTTGATCCAAAAATGGTAGAGGAAAATGATCTTTCCTACTGGCTGAATTAAGTTTTCTATAATCAATGCACATTCTCCAGCCAGTGACCATTCTAATTGGAATCAATTTATTTTTCTCATTTTTGACAACGGTTAAACCAGATTTTTTTGGAACCACTTGAGTTGGACTTACCCACTTACTGTCTGAGATGGGGTAAATAATACCCACTGCGAGCAGCTTGAGCACTTCCTTTTTGACAACATCCTTCATGGTAGGATTGAGCCTACGTTGAGCATCACGAACCAGTCTAGCATCATCTTCAAGATGGATTCTATGGGTACAAACAGCAGCATCAATACCTTTGATGTCGGCTATGGTCCAACCAATTGCGCCTCGATACTTTCTTAAGACTTCAATCAACCGGGCTTCTTCCTTCTGATTTAACTTCGAGGAAATCACCACAGGGAAAGTGCCTTCTTCAGGACCAAGAAAAACATACTTTAAAGCTTGAGGAAGTGGTTTTAGTTCCAACTGGGGAATTTCTTTTTCTGAAGATTTAAGTATGCTTGGTGGTGGTAGTTTCAAATTGAGGTTTCCATTTTGCACCGGTAAATTGTACTTCAAGTGGTAAAGAAGAATCATCTACTGCATTCAAATCACTTGTATCATCAAAATGTGCTGGCATCTTACAAGCATTGAAGACGTTCAACTCAAGTGCCATGTTCCCAAAAGTAAGCTTCAGAACTCCACTTCTGCAATTAATCAAAGCATTTGACGTAGCTAGAAATGGTCTTCCAAGGATGACAGGAGCTTGGTAAATAGTGGATGCCAGCTGTTGCATATCAAGAACTACAAAATCCATTGAGTAGTAAAATTTGTCCACCAGGACCAGCACATCCTCAACAATATCCCTCGGCACCTTGATTGATCTATCAGCCAACTGTAGCATGATAGAGGTCTTTTTCAGCTCTCCCAGTCCCAGCTGCTCATAGACTGAGAACGGTAGCAAGTTCACACTACTCCCAAAATCAAGTAGAGCTCTCTCAATGCGTGACTCACCGATCATAATGGAAATGTTGGGAGAGCCTGGATCGCCGTACTTTTGAGGAGTCTCGTTCAATATCAATGCACTGACTTGCTCTGTTAGGAAGGCTTTTTTTTTAACATTCAGCTTCCTCTTCACCGTGCATAAGTCCTTCAAAAATTTTGCATATGAAGGAACTTGTTGTATGGCATCCAAGAGTGGAATATTAATTTTCACTTGCTTGAAGATTTCATGGATCTCAGTGTGGTATTTATTCTTTTGGCCAGCTGATAATCTTTGAGGATAGGGAACCACAGGTTGGTACCCTTTACTTGATTCAGCCTCTGCAATTACAGGCTCTTTCGACTCCGGTCTCACCACCTCTGGTTCTTTTTCAACTTCTTCAGGCTTCGTTACATCTTCAGGTGTAGGAGCAGCTTTCGGTTTATCCATAGTCATCTCCGGTTGGGGACTTCCTTTCCACTTCTCAAAGTAAGAACGACCTTTGCTGTCTCAATAACATCTCCTGAGACATTATGTACCTATTGTGGTTGTTGCTGATACACTTGAGGATTGGGTTGAGGTTGTGCTGGAAACTTCCCCTTCTCTAGAGTGCTCAGTGTTATGTTCATCTTATTTGTGGTGCCTCGCAATTCATTTATGGCCTGAGTGTTTTGATTGTTTGTGGTGGCCTGGATCTGCATGAATTGCTGAAGTGTATTGGCCATCTGTGTCATACTGTCATCTATAGACTTTTTTGCAGGTGGTTGTGGCTGAGAACTTTGTGCAGCTACATGAGGCTGAAATCCTGGAGGTGCTACAAAAGGATAGCTTTGAGTCGCACCGTTTTTTCATCAGGGACCACCCCCCATATGGCCTGAATGGAGAATTCGCGGCAATTCACCTGCCTGACATGAAATTTCTGCCCACAACTAGATACGAAAAAAAAATTGGGAGTCCAGTCCTTAACCTTGTGGTAGTGAGGCTCTAGAGAAACGAGGGCATGCATCTCCCAAAAACTGCAAATGTTCCCTTCACGCTTTATAACATTATGAGTCAGGAGATACGTGTGCCCAGTAAGGTCGGCATGCTCTGAGTCTGACTTCGACAAAGCCTACCGCTAGAGGATGCAACAACACATCAATATCCTCCAAGCATTTGGGTGGAGTTGAGAGGGAGCCAAGGCGAGGTGATCCAATAAGTCGCGAACAAGGTGAGGGAAGGGTAACCTCAACCCGTAAGAAAACATGCTAGGGAAGAGAGCGACCTTGAAGCATAACCCTCATCATCAACAACCTCCTCGTGGAGCCTAGTAACCTAAAAAACCACCTTCTTTGGGATGTGAAAGATGGAAGTCAGCGATGATAAGAACTTAGGAGTGACGTTGGAATGCCAGTTATGCCCAATGAAGAATTGCTCCGCAGTGCTAACCACGGGCAAGTCCAGTTCCCCTAGAAATTTGGGTTGGACAGTTTTCTTGGGAGCCATGAAAATTGAAGTAGAGAAAGGCAATAGAAAAGAAGAGGAGTCGAGCAAAGGAAACAAAAAGCTAGAGTAGAAGGAGACGAGGATGCAAAAAGCTAGATCTCATGAAACTTACGGCACGATGAGATCTGGGAAACGAAATGGCGTCTAGAGACTAGTCAAAAGAGTCTAATTGATAGAATGAGAAGGGCAAAAATGTAAAAGAAGGGAGGAGAAGTTTAAATAAATGGTAGTGGCGGTTAGCATCCCAAAATCATGGGGACACACGAGCCCAATGAGGCTGGTAAGACGTGGGTACATCCCACTGCATGTACTGTGCTTTGCAACTTGGTCAGAAGGAATCACCTAACACCATTAATGCTAAGAGAGCGGAAAGGGAGCAATCAAGTGCAAGATCCAACCGTCATGAAGTGGGCCAATAAAGTCAAAACAAGAACTGTTGCCCGACGTCATTAAGATAATTAAAGAAGCCACACGGGCATAGTCTTGAGCAGGAACCTTATAAGTAGAAGAGACAGGAGAATAATAACCACCCGCTTCTAAAGAAGAGGATCTCAAGGATGGAGACAGCAGGAAGGTATGAAGAATGAAGATCGAGGCCAAAAAGAATTTCCATTGAACAAGTCCGATGAGAACTGTCGAGGTAACTGTAAGAGAGTTTTTCCCCCTATCGGCCCACAGGGCAAGCCCACTAGGGGCCACTAGGAAGTAAGTCAGAGAGCCCGGCCGGGCCAATGACCCTCCTCTAAAAAGAGTCAGTGGGCTTCTGCAAAGTACCCAATCCATGAGCGAAACCCATCCACAAAGCAACCCACACGTGGGGAAAGCAGACGGTAGGGACATATGAGACTCACCGCCCTGACACATCCCCGATGACACCCTACCCCAGTGAATCTACGCAAACAAATGGGCAGAAAATGGAGAACACTTAATCGCCTAGCACCACTCATGGAGGGGCTTAATGGGGAACGTCCATAGGGTAAAGTGAAACAACGAGCAAAGTCGCATTAATAGAACCATTACCCGAACTGCACGCCGTATTAATGATGCCGCCTTAGAAGCCATGCAGCATGAAAAGATTCTGAAAAATGAACAGTGGAAAGGATATAAGCTCCTTAAAGTTAGGGACAAGTTATCCCCACCTGAAACCTAGTATAAAAGCCGACCCCCAGGTACAAAGAACTCTCTCTAATTCCTTTAAACTCACGCACAAACTATTAAGTAGATATACTGACTTTAGCATCGGAGACTCCCCGGCCACCACCAAGACCCACATTCTCTGTGTTTCCTTAAAGTGTGCAGGTGATAGCCCAAACACCCGAGTCACTGGAATCCGACCCAAAGGTGCGCGAAATACGACGTTAACAGGAAGCATCAAAGCAGAAACCTTCTTGAGTCACAGCGGCAAAGACTAATTAATGAGTAGTATATATGCCACAATGATAAATCTTCAAAAGGAACAATAGTGCAAGTACAAATTAACCACATACAAACATTTCACTCATCAACTAGAATTTAAAGCAACTATTTAATGACAAAAAATCTATCGACAAAATATTCATTGTTTTTTTTTTTTCTCTTGGATATCCACGCATATTACAAAATGAGAAGGAAAATCCTCCAACCAATATGAAATCCAAACGGAATCTCCTAATCGAAATCCACAACTAAATCCCAGATAAGAGATGAACCAAGAAGAATTTGTGAAGATGTTGAAGCTTATTGAGACAACCTAGAGTCTGAATTGCACTACAACGTGTCAAAATGAAGATAAGAGCAATCCAAACCATAGAGCCCAAGTCAAATACAAATACTTTTCAATTTCAAATTTTTAAGTTTTTTATCTAGTCATTACCTAATAATTATAACTTTTCTAAACTTTCAAACAAAATATAAAGAACAATTCAATTTTTTCAAGTTCTAAACAAAAATTATATTCTAACAAAATTTGAACTTTATAATATTTTTATTCACTTTTTTCTCTCAAAAATCCAATAAAACATCTTAACTCAAATAATTTTACTACAATTCACAAATTTTTCATCTTATCTTATTTCCAAAACAAGGCCTTATACTCTAATTGTTTGACAAAATGCTTATTGGTATTAACATATATCTCCTATCTTTAAACCTTTTTTGTGGGTATACAGGAATAAGTGCCTAAGAGACACAAGTGGGTTTACAAATTGAAATAAGTGCAAAATGGTGCAGAAGACTATTGGAGGATTGTTATTTATGATATTAGTTACTCTACTTTAGAATAGTATTTTTAGATAACGATGTGTTATAGGAGACCTAATGGAGTTTTCTTATTCTATATGTTGGAGGAGTTATTGACGTCTCTGCATGTGGTGGAATGTATATTTTTTAATATATGAGTTTTACATTTTATAGAGCCTCTCCCTTTTATCTTTTTTGAGTTTATACTTGTATTGCTAGAAAGATGATTTTAAGTGGAAGGAACTCGCTCCTTTATAACCCTCTAGGTACAGGTTGTTTCACTATCAGCTCGGGTGCAAAGGCTATTGTAATCTCCAATTTGGAGCCAAGCATCATTCCATACATTAACAATCTAGCTAAGGTTATCCCGAAACTATGTTTTTAAATTTTTATGCCATTGATATGGGCGATAAACACACACGATAACAATTACGAAGGAGATTACGATAACATACCATGAATATATTTCTCACGTTAGAATTAGAATAAAATAATGAGGGTAGAAAAAGGTCCATTAATTCAAAGCCCCAATTTGCAATCCAAAAGATTCGCAAAAAAAAAAAAAAAAAAAAAAAAA
>QEOT01001614.1:646815-674498 GCA_003123785.1 Pterocarya stenoptera | reverse complement strand
CCGAATGTTAAGGAACTCAGCAATAATACGGGGAGAGAAATTAATACTCACTCCCCGGACTGATAGAGTGTAGAAGAGAGCATCAGGACTCTGCTCTCCCATGGCACGGTAAAACTCACCGACCATCTCTCGGTATGCAGTCCCCTGCTGCTGATAGATCGGTATCCATCCCCGCTCGGTGAAGATGGACTCTATGCTCCGTCCCTCCCATGAAAGATCTGAGAAGTCAGATAAAATAATCTGACGCTCGACGAGTATAGGTCTCGACTCCTGAGCATGAGCTGGTCCAGTGCTACTTTCACTGACCTGATCTCTTGCACGTTTTCTTCTGCTAGATGCCATTAGTATACTGTTTAAGCACAAGAAAATTAAGTATATAATTATAAATATTATATTTAAAATACATTATTGAAAAATTAAACTATATTGAACTGAATTGAAATAATTAGTTCGAACGAAACATATTCTGTTCGAAACATATAAAACTATTCGAATGGAAGATTCTGTTATATCGAACTGGCAATTATTACTCGTTCGAACTATATTTTTTTGTTCAAACAGAAATAAATCTGTTTGGCAACTTCGCGTTCGAATGGAATAAAATCCGTTCGAACGAGATCGGCCGAAACTCAAAATCTACACCAAAACTCAAAATCTACACCAAATCCTAGGTTTTAATCGGTAGAAATGATGTAGGAGTGAATCTCAATCATTTCTACCGATTAAAAACTTGTTAATCAGATCAACTAAACCAAAATGGGGGGATTTCGAATCCGAAATCCTCCATCCCAAACAAAACCCATTTCTCGAAAATAAACAAACCAATAGATTTGGAGAGTTGGCCCATACCTCTTAGAAGTTCAAACACGTTGTTCCTACGGCGGTTGAGTGGCGTTTGCGGCGGCGGAGATTGACGGGGCGACTCGGAGGCTCTCGGCGGTGAGGGTTCAAATGGGTTTGATTCGAATCGAACTGGGCATATAATGACAGTGACGTCTCGTTCGAACGGTATATTAACCCATTCGAACGGATACTAACCATTCGAATGGAATAGGGTATGCGTTCGAACGGTTATTATTCCAAAATAATTTGTAATTATATTTCTATAATAATATATAATATACTAATATTATAAAGTACAAAAGTATAAAAAATAATACTACTAATAGTATTATAATATTTTAAGATACAAGTTAATATAATTAATATATATACAGTACTTATTAGTTATAGTAGCCTAGTACAATAAGTACTATATTATATCTTAGTTACTAGGGGTGAGTAACTATATTATAATTAAGTATAAAATATTTAATTATTAATACTATTATATATTTATATAGTTATACTAATGGTTATATTAGTTGTTATATTAGTTTAGTTATACTATATTATAGTGATTAAATATAAGTTATAAATTTATAAGAAATTATAACTATATTAGTATAAGTTATAAATTTTATCGTTTCAGTGTACTATTTTTGTTATTGCAATGAATCGAAAAAGCTAAGGCATAAGATTTTGTTCTATTGGATTTCTAGACCTATCAAGAGAAATAATAGTGGTCTCTATTTCTAGCCCCGCCACGGGGATATAATAGTGGTCTCTATATTTTGCCCTGCCACGATATATAATAGTTGTCCCCGTTTTTAGCTCTGCCACATAATATGATAGTGGCCTATGTTTTTGTTACTGATGTTGTTTCAGTACGCTTGTGCCTAACGTTTTTGTCTATATTATTATTGTAATAAAATGCTTCTAAAAATATCACTGCCATTGTTTAGAATTGTTTGTCTTTACATTCTAAAATTGGCTCATATGTACAGATTAGTATATATTCGCTATTTGTTGAGTTGTTGATAACTCACTCAATTATTTATATTATTTTTTACATGGCTATGAGATTCTTGATTAGTATCAATAATAAAAAGCACGAGCAGGATTAATTAATTGAGCATAGTGGAATCAGTGCCTAAAAGGTAAAAGACTATTGGAGGCTATTGGAGGCTTGTTATTTAGGATATTAGTTATTATGCTTCATAGTAGTATTTTTAGATAATGACGTATTATTTGGGATCTTGTGGAGTTTTCTTATTTTATATGTTGGAAAGAGTTCATTGACATCTCTGTGGATGAACGTATGTTTTGTAATAAATGAATTTTAAATGTTATAGTCTCTCCCTCTCATCTTTTGGAGTTTATATTTGTATTCTTGGAAATATGATTTTAAGTGGCAGAAACTTACTCCTTAACCCTCTGGTACGGGTGTTTCATTATCAGCTTGGGTGCAAAGGCCATTATAATCTCTAGTTTTGAGCAAGCATCATTCCGTACATCAGCATTATGGATGAGGTTACCCCAATAATACGTTTTTTGTGCCTGATTTGGGCAATAAACACGCGATAACAACCAAGATTACGATAATATACCAATATATTCCTCATGTTAGGATAAGAATTAACAAGGCTGATCTGAGTCTGTAGACAGAAGCTATTCCCACTTTTTTTTTTTTTTTTTTAAAGGAAATAACATCTTTTATTGAAGAACCCTCGTGAAATGAAGGAATGAATACAAGAAGAGTAATCTTCCATATCAACCACATCCTTCACCAACTCTAAAGAGCTCTGAGCTAACATGTCAGCAGCCCCATTAGCAATTCTTCTAATGTGATTAACAGACCAACTGTCAAAAGTAGAGAGGAGATGATCATCCATACACTAGTCCACGGTAGGGATTTTTGAGTGATACTCTTGACAATTTGGAGTGAATCCGCTTCTAAAAGCAAAAATTTCCACTTAGTGCCAGTAAAGGGACATGTACAACAAATGTTGGAATGAAATTCTATCCAATACATTGTTGGACTGAACTAGCTATGATATTTGTTTGAAAAAGAGTTTTTCTACTCAGTGGCCCTGCACTACACAAGTTCAAGCAAGTGTGTGGTATAGAGATGCAGAATATAATTTTTCTTAAAAAAAGAAAAGACAATTAGAATTATTTAGTACTCTAATTATTTCCTATAGTTGAAAACTTGGCAAGTCCAGCCAAATTTGATCATTGGTTTAGTGGGGACAAACAAAGGCCCATGATGCGACCAAGATTTGTAGAAAAAAGTCACTAAAATAGCCACGAATCCAAATTCTCGAGCGAAGAGACTTAAGTATATTCTCTTTTTTGTTAAAGAAATATTCTAAGTAAATGGGTGTATAACAAATTGGTGCTTGGAGTTTGAACAGAGTTAATTAGTATTAGTTTTTGTCACTCTCACCACAATTATTAATTTGGTATACTTTTAATGACTATCCACTTAAGTAGTATTATAGGAGACCTTATGGAGTTTTCTTATTTTATATGTTGGAAGAATTTTACATGTTATATGAGCCTCTCCCTTTTGTCTTTTCCGAGTTTATACTTGTATTGTTAGAAATATGATTTTAAGTGGAAGGAATTCACTCCTTAACCCTCCTGTCAACTGGGTGTTTCACTGTCAACTCAAGTGGAAAGGCTATTGTAATCTCCAATTTTGAGCCAAGCATCATTCCATACATCATTCCATACATCAACTAAATTAATTCAAAGCCCCAAATTTGCAATCCAAAAGATTTGCAAAAAAGAAAAGTCACTAAATTAGCTACGAAACCCAATTCTCAAGCAAGTAAATGGATGTGTAAGGCATGCATAGGTGCTTGGAGTGTCAACAGAGTTAATTATCTACGAAACCCAATTCTCAAGCAAGTAAATATTCCAAGAGATTTTTTGAATTGAACATGATATTTTTGGTCTTAGTTTTTGTCATTTTCATGACAATTATTAATTTGGTATATTTTTAATGACTATCCACTTAATTAGTACTAGACATTTAAAACCACTTAAAATGCGTGATGTTAAAAAGGGTGAATAAGCCAACAGTTTTGGAAAGAAAGATCGTTTCCCCTCGGTTTGTTTTTAAAAATTTATTCTTGACCCCCTAAAAGTAGTCTTAAAATAATCCGTTGAACTTTTTTTTATGTGTTTTAGTCTAATAATACTCGCCTCTTCTTGCTTGTATATGTTACATCTTTATAACTGGGAATAATGCTATGGCTATAGTTCACTCAACATGAAGGCTCTCCTATATGAGTTTCTAGTGAGAGATCTTGATAGCCTTAGCTATATCGATCCTGGGTGTGTAGGTGGACTCCACCTGCAACAAACAATATAAACAATATATAGCATATTCTGTCAACCAACTCTACCAGCATCTCCAGAC
Organism: Pterocarya stenoptera; assembly: GCA_003123785.1. Lineage (NCBI taxonomy): Eukaryota > Viridiplantae > Streptophyta > Magnoliopsida > Fagales > Juglandaceae > Pterocarya > Pterocarya stenoptera. The sequence goes on along the minus strand of QEOT01001614.1, from coordinate 670,249 downwards.
CACTACTAAGCCTGGTTTGATTACATAGATGAGATGAGATGAAATGAAAGATAAAAGTTGAATAAAATGTTGTTAGAATATTATTTTTATTTTTCGATTTGAAAAAGTTGAATTGTTTATTGCATTTTGTTTGGAAGTTTGTAAAAGTTATAATAATTAGATGAGGTGAGTTAAGATAGTTTGTGAAAACAAACTACACTACCGGCCTAAGTGTGTCCAACATTACACTTTGACTCCTAATCATGGCTTGTTCTTCTCCAAGGGTTCACACCAACTAGAGGCTTATTTGATTCAGATTGAGCAAGTGATCTGGATGTCCGACAGTTTACAATTCATGTTGGAATCTATTTTGGAAAAATTTGATGGTATGCAGAGAAACTGACAATTGTCTCACTCTCCAATAAAGAAGGAATAGATAGCCCTATCCATGGTTATTGGTGAGGTAAATTGGCTTAGGATATTGCTATTCAAGGAACTACACATTTTGTTGCAGTATCCTCCTCTTATTAAATTTGGTGTGACATGACAAATTCGGTGCCTTAGCTAGAACTAAGCACATTGAGATTGATTTTCATTTTTATTTCAAGAAAGTTTTTAAATTTATAATACTTATATTCAATTTTTTCTCTATCATTTCCAAAACTCAGTAAAATATTTTAACTTAAATTATTTTATTATTATTCACATAATTCTAAAATATTCCAAATGTACAAATTAACCAGACCTTAAAAATTTGGCCCTAAAAGCTAATTTCTAGAAGTTAAAAACTATGTATTTTTAATGTCATGGGATGTAATTTTTCCTCTTTTACTTCTTCAAAATTCCATTTCTTCAAAATCCACACCTTTTTTTAATTTCCAAATCTAGTTCAAAACAAAATGAATTTTAAGATCCATTCTTAGAAATCTCTTATCTCTATCTTTGGGTTTGTAGTGGTTTTTTATAATTACTATAAACGTGGATCATAGTAATATTAATAGCTCCCATAGATCATGAATTCCCAAATACGCATGCAACTATAAATGAAATTGATATGATTTTAGGTCAATATGGTTGTTGTATGCTTATAACCAAAATTGATAATGTACCATTTGTGAAGTTCAAAGTTTGAAAGTGAAATATAGGCTAGCTTGTGGAGCTGAACTATATAATTTCATTGATCATTCTCTTAGGCTTTTGTAAGTGTTAAAAGTCCAGCAACTTTGAATGGCTCAATTCATGTGCGTGTCTATATCTTATTAAATCTACACCTTACAATTTGAACAAGACTTCAAACCAATTTTGAATATCCATGATCTGGAAAAAAGAAATCTTCACTTCTAATTTTTTTTTTTTTTATTTGCGCGCAATTCTTCATTCTTTGTCATTTGAATAAACCTAATTCTTTCCACAAGATTTCAAATTATATGTTTATAACTAGCTGTAATTCCCTTTTTCTTTTCAAGGCTAGTAGAAAGAAGAATCGCGACAAGACCTTGCATTCATCTGGTTCAATTCTTTAATCCAAAAGAAGGATATGGTAGAGGTCATTCTGGAAAGCCTCAGGAAAACATGGGAGATATGGAATATCAGGGGAGTAATTCTCGTCAGCCTTTTATTGCAAATCATTCTATTTTTCGGTGCTCCCTTGAGGAAACGACAGGAAATAGGTTGGTCATTCTGCTAATCTGGTCATCGTACTTTCTGGCTGAATGGACAGCTGGCTTCGCTCTCGGGCTCATCATCAGCAACCAAAGTTCTAAGCACGTACGGTGAAATTAGTGATCTCTATGCATTTTGGGCTTCCTTCCTGTTGTTAAACCATGGTTGCCCGGACACCATAACTGCTTTCGAGGAAAATGAGCTTCGGCTAAGGCACTTTCTTACCTTAATAGCCCAAGTTGGCTTCACATTTTATGTCCTACTCCAAACACTACCGAAAAACAACCTATGGCTCCCAACTTCCCTCATTTTCTTCGTAGGAATCATCAAATATGCTGAACGGACACGCTCTTTGTTTCTTGTAAGTTGGGGTACATTCCGAGAATCCATGCTTACAAAACCAGATCCTGGACCAGAGTACGCGAAGCTCATGGAGGCATTCTATTCAAAGAAAGTAGCCAGACTTCCTAAATCGATGTCACAAACAGTAGATGCTGAAATTAAAGAATCCAAGTCCGCCTTCTATTCTTCTCAACGGCCGAAAGATCAGAAGACGGGATCATTAGATGAGTTTGAGGTGGTGAAATATGGTTACCACTTCTTCAAAATCTTCAAGGGGCTCATTGTTGATCTCATTAGCCACAAGGATCTACAGGAGAGCAGAGATTTTTTTCTTGAGACCAGGTCTGATGATGCGCTTAATGTGTTGGAGGTTGAACTCAACTTCATCTACGAAATTCTCTATACCAAGGTATTTGTAGTGCATACTCTCATAGGATACTTTTTCCGCCTCCTAATCTTTCCTTCAGTTTTGGTGTCCCTTGGGATCTTCTTTTTTCTAGACTGCAAGAATGGTTTAGAAAAGTTTGATATTCGAGTTACCTACACCCCGCTGCTCTGTGCCGTGAGCCTGGAGGCAATAGCACTCTTCAACCTCATTTTCTCTGATTGGACAATGGCTAATTTTCTGGACAAGAGGAATATAAATCCAAGTGTCCAGGCCATCTTCGAAAAATATCTCAAATTTAAGAGTTCAAGGTGGTCTAAATGCGACAATGAGTCAGGTACCGAGTTAATAAGGACTACACCAGTATTACTTCGCAGGTGGTCTGAATCCGTGGCAGGATTTAATTTGATAACAGACTGCCTCAAGGACCTTCCGAAAAAATCCAATGATGAAAGTTATCAGTGCTTCCTTGGCATTTCTAAGACGACTACACATTTGTTGCACCCTGTTAAGGAAGACCACATGGCAAGCACCAGACCACCGAGTAGTGCAGCAACAGCAAGCACCAGACCACTGAATATTGCAAGGACATGCAACAGCAGCAGTACACGCATCACAGCAGAGAATAAAGATGCACAGCAGAGGAAAATGGAATCATCTAGAATTGAGAATAATTATCTGAAAGGACAGGTGTCAACAGATCCAAGAAAAGTGGTGAATTAGTTACTATAAATATTGTCTATATATATGGATGTACAAAGCATTGAAAAGAACAACAATGAGTATTTTCAGGAATACAAAGTTCCTTTTCACATTCTGTCAACCATCTAATATGCATACTAAGAATTAATCTTATTATGGTATCAGAGACTACTGACTAGCGTCTGTCTTCACAATATTTTTTTTTTCTCTATTTTACATCACAGCCAAATGGCATCCTCAGATTCATCACCCAACTCCACAACCCAAAACCCATCCTCCATTAATTCTTCCAACTTCAGTTCGGCGAATCATTTCGTAACTATCAAGCTAACCATAGAAAACTTTCTTCTATGGAAAGCTCAGATGGTTCCCTTTTTAAAGGGAAACCAGCTTTTCGATCATGTAAATGGCTCGTTTCCAATGCCATCTCCTATGATTAATAATCTTCCTAATCCAAAGTATGAGTAGTGGGTGTTAGTTGATCAACGCATTGTCTCTGCAATCAACTCTTCTTTGTCCGAACAAGTGTTAGCTCAGGTCCTTGAGTGCGCCACTTCGAAAGAAGTTTGGACTACACTGCACTCTCTGTTTGCTGCTCAATCATCTGCACACACAATGCAGACTCATTATCAGTTAGCAACATTGAAAAAGGGTCCTGAATCTATAACAGAGTATTATCATAAAGCAAAAGCTTTAGGTGCTTCCTTGGGAGCTGCAGGTCAGCCGTTAACATCATCTGAGTTTTCGGTCTACCTCCTTGCCGGATTAGGAACTGAGTATGATGCCTTAGTTACCTCCTTAACTACTCGTGCCGAACCTCTCTCCTCTCATCAGATCTATAGCTTCTTGCTAAACCACGAATCTAGACTTGCTCACCAACATCAAACACTTCTTAGTGGATCTTCAATATCAGCAAATACTACCACCATGAAATCACCTGGTTATACTTCATCTCCTTCTCGTGGTCGAGGGTCCAGAGGTTTTCGTGGTCGGCGTGGGGGAGGCAGGTTTCCATCCTCTTTTCCTTCACAACGATCAGACTCTCGTCCATCTTGTCAAGTTTGTAACAAGCCAGGACATACTGCACTTGTGTGTTATCACAGATTTAATCAGAGTTATCAAAATGCCCCTCCCCCTTCTCTTTCAGCTAACCTCACCACTGTGTATCCACCCACTTCTCATATAAGTTCCTGGTTTCCTGATACAACAGCAACTCATCATTTTACCTCAGATTACAACAACTTTAATGTGGATTCTTCTTCCTATCAGGGCTCCGATCAAGTTAGCATTGGAGATGGTTCGACTTTACCGATCCAACATATGGGCACTTCTTAGCTGCACACTCTTTCTGGCATCTTTCTTCTCTCTAAACTACTTCACGTTCCTTCCATTACAAAGAATTTAATTTCTGTCCGTCAATTTTCTCATGACAATTCTGTGTATTTTGAATTTTATTCCAATTGTTTCTTTGTGAAAGATTTGCAAACACGACGGGTTCTTCTTCAGGGCACCGTTAAAGATGGACTGTATGTCTTACCTGCAGATGCCACCACTCATCCACCAATTTTGGTTTCTCCACAAGCTAATATTGGTGAACGCACTTCCACCTTCCAATGGCACCTTCGGCTAGGACATCCCTCACCAAAAACCACAGCCTTCATGATTTGTCACTTTGCACTTCCTGTTACTACACATGTAGCCCCTTTACCTTGCACTGCTTGTATTAAGGCAAAAGCACATGAGTTGCCTCATCCATTATCTCCTTCACGTTCCGCATGCCCATTTTCTTTACTTTTTCTTGATGTATGGGGTCCGGCCCCTGTTTTATCCACCAATAGTACTAGATTTTATTTTTCTATAGTTGATGATCATTCCAAATATATATAGTTATTTCCAATTCAATCAAAATCGGATGTATCATCAATTTTTGTTGCCTTTTTAAGTTATGTTCAAAATTATTTTTCTTCAAAAATTTTGGAGGTCCAATCGGATTGGGGTGGTGAGTTCCGAGCCCTCAAGAAAATCCTTCAATCTTATGGCATTGTTCATCGCATCACAGGCCCTCATTCCCATGCACAAAATGGTTCAATTGAACGCCGTCATAGGCACATTATTGAAACAGGTTTATCACTTTTGGCTCAAGCATCAATGCCCCATATGTATTGGGCCGATGCCTTTCAAACATCAGTTTATTTGATAAATAGAATGCCTACTCTAGTTTTAAAAAATAAATCTCCTTTTCAAATAATTTTTAAAAAATCTCCTGATTACAATTTTTTACGCACTTTTGGCCCTGCTTGTTGGCCAAATTTACGTCCTTATAATTGTCATAAAATGGACTTTAGATCCATTCGTTGTGTTTTTATGGGCTACAGCCCAGATCACAAAGGCTATCGCTGCCTTCATGTTCCATCGGGCCGGATCTATATATCTAGAGATGTAATTTTCCATGAGGCTGATTTTCCCTTTGCACAACTCACTCACACGCAGCCCACAAAAGCACCTACTTCCTCTCACACACAAAATCCATCACTAATTTCATTTCATCCCCAACGGTCCAACCACACGTCCAATACTCTCACTGGGCCCAATACTCATTCTTCAACACCTGAGCCTCACTCTCATGATCCTTCATTAATTTTGTCAACCCCTCCTTCAACATCTCAGCCCAATACTCATACTTCAACACCTCAGTTCAACACTTCAAACCCAATACTTCCATCTCCTTCAAATTCATCATCCACTTCCCCCGATACTTCAACTTCACCGCAAAACCTAAGTGCCCCCATTCCAGAATCAACACATGTTGCGGCACCATCTTCTCTTCCATCACCCATTGCTGAGTTATCTTCCAATCTTCACCCCATGGTTACACGTTCAAAGGTAAATATTTCAAAACCTCTTACTCGAACAGATGGAACTATATCTTGGCCTCATCGCACTCCCTCACTTTCACTCACAAACACTGCACCCACCATGGTTCCTGAGGAACCCACATCCTATTCGGAGGCCTCTAAGTTTCCCGAATGGCGCACAGCCATGGGAACTGAATTTCATGCACTTATGCAAAACCGAACATGGGACCTTGTTCCCCCATCTTCTTCCTACAATGTCTTAGGTCCCAAATGGATTCTTAAGACTAAAAGGAAAGCAGATGGATCTCTGGAACGGCGTAAAGCACGCCTAGTAGCTAAGGGTTTTAACCAACAAGCTGGAATAGATTACACTGAAACGTTCTCCCCTGTTGTTAAACCCACTACTATACGTCTTTTGCTTTCACTTGCTGTTTCCTTTGATTGGCCTCTGCAACAATTAGACATACAGAATGCATTTTTACATGGTGATCTGGAGGAAGCAGTCTATATGCAGCAACCCATTGGTTTTGTACATCCTGATTTTCCCTCATATGTGTGTAAATTAAAGAAGGCTATATATGGCCTCAAACAGGCCCCTCGGGCCTGGTTTTCCAAACTCAGTAACAAATTGTGTTCACTGGGTTTTCAAGAATCCAAATCAGACACTTCTCTTTTCATTTATCGTCATGATGCTCATGTGATCTTTGTTTTAATCTATGTTGACAATATCATTGTCACTGGGTCTAGTTTATCTCTTGTTTCTGATTTTATTTTGGCTCTTGGTATGTCTTTTCCTGTTAAGGACTTAGGACAATTGCATTATTTTCTGGGAATCGAAATTTCCAGAACTGCTGATGGGTTGTATCTTAGCCAATCCAAATACATTTGTGATATTCTTAGACGTGCCAACATGCATCAAGCCAAACCTGTCTCTACCCCCCATGTCCTCTACCATTAAACTTTCAGCATTTGAGGGCACCTCCTTTGAGGATCCCCATTTATTTCGTAGCATTGTTGGTAGCTTGCAATATTTAGCTTTCACTCGCCCTGAAATCTCTTTTGCTGTAAATAAAGTCTGTCAATACATGCATAATCCCAAAATTCCTCATTGGACAGCTGTTAAAAGAATTCTTAGGTATCTTAGGCTTACTTCAAATTTTGGCATTCATTTTGCTAAATCTTCCAAAATCTCTCTCTGCGCCTTCTCCGATGCTGACTGGGCAGGTTGCCCAGATGATAGAAAATCCACAGGCGGGTTTTGTGTATTTTTTGGCTCTCATCTTATTTCTTGGGGCTCCAAAAAGCAGCCAACCATTGCAAGATCCTCCACTGAAGCAGAATATAAGGCAGTAGCTAATGCCACATGTGAACTTTTATGGATTCAATCACTTCTTAGGTATTTTCTTGGATGATCCACCAACCTTGTGGTGTGACAATCTAGGGGCAACTTATTTATCTATTAACCCAGTTTTACATGCTCGTACCAAGCATGTAGAACTTGATTACTATTTTGTTAGGGACCGGGTATCGGCAAAGACTCTCAAGGTGTCATTTGTGTCCAGCAAAGACCAATTGGCTGACATCCTCACAAAGCCGTTATCAGCAGCACGTTTTCACCTTCTTCGATCAAGTATCACTGTTTCACAAGTGCCACTTGGATCGAGGGGGGCTGTTAAGGAAGACCACATGGGAAGCACCAGACCACCGAGTAGTGCAGCAACAGCAAGCACCAGACCACTGAATCGTGCAGCAACAGCAAGCACCAGACCACTGAATATTGCAAGGACATGCAACAGCAGCAGTACACGCATCACAGCAGAGAATAAAGATGCACAGCAGAGGAAAATGGAATCATCTAGAATTGAGAATAATTATCTGAAAGGACAGGTGTCGACAGATCCAAGAAAAGTGGTGAATTAGTTACTGTAAATATTGTCTATATATATGGATGTACAAAGCATCGAAAAGAACAACAATGAATATTTTCAGGAATACAAAGTTCCTTTTCACATTCTGTCAACCATCTAATATGCATACTAAGAATTAATCTTATTACACCCTATACGGAGATATTGTCGCAAAGAGGTCGTAATTGATCGATTGGGTATTAAGGATTTTCTAGATGAGTGGAACTATGCATCCAAAAACCCCTTCACGGAAAATCTATGGGAACTTATCTTTGTCGAACTGCGGTGGAAATCTGAAAAAGCATATACACTAGAAAATCTCAAGACGATAAGTTCAGCTAGAGGTGCTTACGTTCTCGAAGAATATTACAAAAACGAGGCCAAAGGGGAAGTACTACAAGTACTTTTGGATGCAAAATTGATGCAAAATTGAATTTCCATACATATTTCCAACAAGCTGGTTGAGAGGGGATCATGTTTTTTTTTTTTTTTTAAAAAGAAAAAATTAAATAAAAATATTATAAAGTTAAAATATTGTTAGAATATTATTTTTTAATATTATTTTTATTTTCAAATTTAAAAAAATTGATTCGTTTTTGGTTTGTTTTGTTTGGATGTTCGAAAAAGTTTTTAATGTAATGATTAGATAATAATTAGATGAAAAAGTTAAAAATTAAAAATTAAAAAATATTTATATTTAAGTATTGTTTAGACGTAAGAGAGGAGGATGTTGAAGTGGTAGAAGGAAGAGAAAACAAAACTCTAAATAGAGACTAAACGTGTTAGCTAGGGACTAGCATTTTACAAATAAATATTTTATATATTAATTAAGGGCGGGTAGGCAGGTGAATTACGAATAAATTTTCAACTCACCTGCCATTTGCTTGTTTCTTATTTCTTTGTTTTTTTAAGTAGGAGTTCATTGGCCCGTTTGGATTAAGGTTTGATTTTGTGTCTAACAATAGTTTCTATTCCATTCTGTTTCGGTTATTCCAACTGATTTTTTCGTTCTGTGATTCCGGCCATTCTAGACCACATTCTGTTCCTTAGTGTAATGATAATTTTATAATTTTCTAAAGTTTGGATTGCCTTTCCGTAAATTTAAAATCTAGATAGTATTTATGTAATTTTAAAATCTAAAATTCTTTTAATAACTTTAAATATGTTTCCTCGTTCTCTCTTTTTAAACTTTATTATTTTTAATAATTTTTTAGCTCTTTTATTTATTTATTTTTTGTCTCAACTCAAGTCTGTGATTTTTTTTTTATTATCTTTTAACACCATCTCTACCTTTTTTTAATATTTTCGACGTATATTCTTTTTAGTAAATAAATCTTGTTGCGTCACAGCGGCAAAGACTAGTAAGTAGTATATATATATAAATACGGCAGTCTCTTGTAGTATGTAACAAGATCTTCCGTTGTGAATCAACAAAAGATTCTCCCCTTTTCTCTCAGGAAAAGGTGGAGAGAGAGTGTGCTTTAGGCACGTTCTGAGTTTGTTATAATGGTTTTTTGAAGGTTTCCGCGGCGGCTTGCATCGTCAAGGGAGCCGGTTGGTGGTGGGTAGTAGTGGTTTGGACGGTGGGTTGAGGTTGTTGTAAGGTGTGGTATGGAGGACCTTGAGGATCGATGGGAGTTCCTGAAGCTTACTGAGGAAGAGAATACAGATATTGTGATTGATGCAGAACATCTGGCCAGTGACGCTGCAAAGGGGGAAAAGAGCTTGGTGGGCAAGCTGACTTCGGAGAGAAAGGCAAGTAAGGAAATCATCAAGTCTACTTTCACAAAGATCTGGAGGCTGCAGGGATCTTTTGATTTCCTTGAGATAAGTCAAAACCTGTTTGTTATCTCGTTTGAATTTTTGGTTGATAAGGAGAGGATCTTAGAGGGAAGACCTTGGCTATTTGATAATCATCTACTTGTTCTACAGTCGTATGATGGTCTAGTCGCTCCGTAGAAGCTTACGTTTGATCATGAAAGATTCTGGGTTAGATTGCATAATCTGTCTTTGGCTTGTATGAACAGGGAGATTGGGAAGTAGATTGGAGAATCCTTGGGTTCTATTGTGGAGGTGGAGACGAGAGGTGATGGTATAGCCTGGGGTAATTTCCTCAGGGTTCGTATCACTCTAGACCTCAGGAAAGCCATAGCAAAGGGGAGGACTGCTAACCTCCTAGTGTGTCGAATGTGGGTTCCAATGACTTATGAAAAACTGCCCAAACTGTGTTTTAGATGTGGGAGAATTAAGCATAGTACTGATGGGTGCCAAGCTGGTGTTGAGGTGGGAGGGAAGATGCAGTATGGGAGTTGGTTTAAAGCTCAGATTAGTCCTAGAGGGAGGGGGGGAGTCTACGAGTACTTCTTCTAATTTGCACCAAGAGGAGGGCAGTAATGGGGGAGAAGGAGCAAGGGGAGTCTTGTTCAAGAAGCTGCCCCATTGTTAGTCTAAGGGGAGATCTGTTGGTGAGAAGGGCCACATTTTCAAAGGGGGGTGCTGAGAAGGGGTTAGAAGAAGGTGGCGAAGGGGTTATGCATTCGGGAGACAAAGTGTTTGTTGAAAGTCCTATGTGGAGGGATAATAAGAAGGCTGGTAGCCCCACTTTGCAAGTTGAACAAGTGGTTGAGACTGCTGTGGTAAATTATGTGGTGCAGTGTGGTATTGAGGCAGCTCGACTTGGTGAGTTATTTGAAACAGAAAATAAAGGGAAGATTAATGAGAATGTGGGTATGAGGAGATGGAAGAGGAGGGCAAGAGTGGTGAGGAAGACACCTCTGGTAGGGCAGGAGGTAGAAAGGAAGAGAAAAGGGGGTGATGATGTTTTTGTTAGGGCCTCAGTGTTGAAGAACGGGAAGCTGGTTTGTGTTTTATCCGAGGTTGTTGAGATCTCTTCAGGTTTGGTGAAGGTTGCTTGCCAGCCCCACCAACCATTATGAAACTCTTGAGTTGGAACTGCCGAGGGCTTGGGAACCCTCGGACAGTTCAGAGACTTCACTTTATGGTGAAGGAAAAGAAGCTCATGGTTATTTTCCTGATGGAGACAAAAATGCCTTCGGGAAAATTGGATAGAATAAAGAGAAAGTTGGGAATGGAGAACTGTTTTGCTATTGACTGTAGGGGAAGGAGTGGAGGGTACATCTAGAAACTGTTAACTTTTCTTTCCACAATTTCAGTGCTAGTATTTACTGTGTGGAAAGGAGAATCCATTGAAAATTCTCTGGTTTCTATGGTCATCCAGAGACTAGTAAAAGAAGGGAGTCTTGGAGATTATAGTCTTTATTAAACCCTGATAATAAACCTTGGTGTGTTATGGGGGACTTTAATAAAGTAGTTTCTCAGGCTGAGAAGGTGGGGGGTAAACCAAGGGGTGAGGCTCAAATGGATGACTTCAGGCAGACTCTTGTGACTAATGGCCTTTGATATGGGATGGACTGGTTGCCAGTACACATGGAGCAATAAGCACTCGGATAATTCCTTCACAAAGGAAAGATTGGATCGATTTGTGGCTAATGGGAAGTAGACTGATTTGTTTAGAGACAGAACCATTGAAATTATACATGCTACACATTCTGATCATAAAGCCTTGTTGATGCATTTGTGCACTGGTACAGCTAGCAGAAGATTAAAAAGGAGGATTTTTAGGTTTGAGGCAAGTTGGGCCTTGGATGAGGATGGTATACCAATAATTGAGAGGGCCTGGGGCTGTAATGGTGATGGGAACTTTAAAGGTGTCCAAGAGAAACTGAGAAGCTGTGAGATGGGACTAGTTAGATGGAGTAGACAGAAAAAAGGTGAAGTTGAGCAGGTCTTGAGGCAACAGATGAGGCTTTTTCAATCTGAGCAAGAGAAAGAGGGCAATCATAATGTGGAGTTGATTGGCCAGCTGCAGTCTCGAGTGGGGCGCATCCTTGAACAAGATGACCTGAAATGGAGGTAGAGAGCTAAAAGGAACTGGTATAACCTTGGTGACAAAAACACCAAGTTTTTTCATTCATGTGCAAATCAAAGAAGAAAGAAGAATCATATCAAGGAACTAATTGACTCACGGGGCAACACTACAAAGACTCAGGAGGACATTGAAGAGGTGTTCCAGGTATATTTCAAAAATCTGTTTAGCTCTACTAGTCCTTCGATGCTGGCAATTGAGGTTTGTCTTAAAGACCTTCATTCTTGTGTTAACTCTAATATGAACTCTGGATTAGAAAAGCAGTTTCTTAAGGAGGAGGTGGACATTGCTTTGAGCCAAATGGCTCCTCTCAAATCCCCTGGCCCTGATGGGTTTGGGGCAAGTTTCTACAAGGCCTACTGGAATGTTGTTGGGCAGGATGTTACTGAGGCTGTACTGCATTTTCTCAACAGTGAGACTGATATGGACACTTGTGTCAACAAGACCTTTATTGCCCTTATACCTAAGGTATCTAACCCCTCTGTGGCTACTAAATTCGGACCCATTAGCTTGTGTAATGTCCTTTATAAGCTTGTTTCGAAGGTGTTAGCTAATAGGCTTAAAAAGGTGCTACCCCACATTATTTCTTGGGTCATGACATTGTAAGTGTGATTAAATTTATTGCTTCAAACTTATTATAAATGTGTTAGTAAATATTTATGGCAATTTTGAGTTTTGTTCCAGAGAAATTATATTCTCAAGTCGATCTGTAGAGTATATCTAGTAAAATGTTTATATAACATAATTTTTTTTAGAAGATAAATTTTAAATTTTGAATTTTACAAATCTAATATTACCATACATCAAATAATGTGGATAATGTGCTCTATAAACCATCTTAAGAATATAATAACTCTTTGTTTTATTGTAAAGATGTATTAAAAAAAGTACTATCTTTCCTAATTCCTGTTAATTGGTTCATGAATTCCGGCCTAATAAAATATGTGTTTTTTCAGGCTTTTTTGTTTGAGGAGGTGTCATTCCTTGAGATACATGATTCTTGTTTGAGAATTGGCATTTGGCAATTTAGAGTTGGATCAGTATGGGGAGTTGGGATGAAGTTTAGAATGTAGATGGGTTGGCGACTTCAAGTTGAACAAAAATATGAGAATGGCGGCTGGATAATGGGAAATGGGTTCTTTAATTTGGACAATGGTTAATTTGGACAATGGTTAATTTGTCGTTTTTAATATGTAACTTATTATTTTTTATGTCGTGGATTTTACTTAGTAACTTAGCGCTATTTATAGACTGTAGTTCTTTATTTGTCTGTATTTCTTCTTATCATAATTGCTGTATTGTTTTTTTAGTGTTAATTGTATTTCTTTTTATTGTAGATGTTTTGTAGTCACCATTGGTAATTAGGTATATAATGTTTAAATTCTTTCCATTAGTTTGAATCATCAACATTATTCAACAAACCAAGTTGAAAAAATGAAAAAAAAAAAAAAGATGTTTAATTCATGTGCTTGACAAGCCTTAAAATTGGAAACATGGGTCTTAAAAGGCACAAAACTATGTTGTCCAGTCCAAGAGGGCATGGACTAAACAGTTGGTGCCTAGATTGTCTACAAATTCAGCATCCACAATGTTTTAAAAAAAGTGCAAGCGAATGTATGGAATTCTACATTGTATGTGAGGAAGAATTTAATAGGTCTTAAATTTTACTATTAACTAGTTCTTTTGAAGTATGTCTCATATATGGCTTCGGCCTCCCTTGGAGCTTTTCAAGAGCCTATCTCAACCAAAAGTGTGAGACTTGAGATGTACCACCTATCATAGAATGACTTTTAGAGTATTGGTATAGGTGGTGTCTGGAATTTCACGTTACTCTTTTTAAGAACCCTAATAGGCCGGTTCAATTATACTATCTTTTGGAGTAGGGTCCATATGTAGATTGGACCTCTTTTGAGGCATTACAAATGCTAAGGCCAAAAATTAGAACAAATAGTTAGTGAACCCAAACTATCTTTTGTATGTACATTCCTTTTATCTCATGTCAAATCTATATACAAGGAAATTGGATATATAGGACATTTTCAAAGCCCCCAATTGGCAACCAAGATTACTTGTAGAAGAAGTTCAGTACTAAAAACGATCTGATACTCAATTCTCAAGCAAAGAGGTTTATAGCTTTGCCATATACCAATATTCTCTTCTTCTTCTTCTTCTTCTTTTTCTGAAGGAAAAAGGGAAAGATTAGATTATTTGTACCAGATTGGTGCTTAGAGTGTCTACAAAGTCAGCATCCAAGTGCTATGTATAGCTTTTCATAAATTAAGGTCTTTCAAGCTTCTGGTCTTGCTGTCTCGCGGGTATCTATCAAGCATCAATTGAACCGCAAGCTACAGCAACGTCTTTCACGTGGTGATCATGATCAGTCAAGAAAATATACAGGCATACAACTATATATGTAATAAAAATGTAAATTTACATTTTATTTAATTTTAATAGTTTTGAATTAAAGAAATAATAATAATAATTTTAATAGATACTTGATAAAAAGTTGTAGAGTAGTTGTCTACTTAATTATCACCTCTCTTTAAATGAAAAATGACATCTTTAATCTTTTTTTTTTTTAATCATCCTCAAACAAAATAATTAGACATATAAAATCATTTAAAATATGTCATATAGTAAGTGTACGTACGTGAATAAAAATATCAAAATTCCAAATGAATGGAAATAATTTTAAATGTTAGGATAGCTAGGTATAGTATACTCTTATGAAAAATTCTATTCATCATCTTCACACACTACACACTACACTTTTTTTCTTTTTTCTTTTTATTTTTTTCTCTTACTAAATGTGTGGTATATTGATGATGAGTTCAAGAATTTAATAAGTTTAAGAAGAATAAAACAAAAAATAAAAAATAAAAAAAGTGTAGTGTGTGATGTGTGAAGATGATGAGTAGCAAAGCTCAAACTCTTATAAATCACATTTTTATGTGGATCGTGGCTCCTAAAGCTAAAATGACTATTTTTTTTATTTATTTATTATTGACATAGTACTTTAACCCTTTATTCTGTTTCGCTTTAAATTTCAGATTGTTTAGGTTATATTCTAAACTATTTTGGCAATGAATTCTGTTACGTACAGTCACTTTTACGTATTCTTTAAGCATTCCAATAATGTGATTGGCCAAAATAATTATTTTATATTAAAAAAAAGTGACGCAGCCAATCACATTAGTGGAATATGTAAAAGTGACTGCATATAAAGTTTTTATTTAGCAATTTCATCTCGAAATTATATCAAAGTGGCATCTATTGTAATTTTTGTTATTCTTCTTCATTTTTGTAGTTTTCAAGTTTCCCAACTCAACGTCTACAAATAGCAGCTCCCTTCCTCCCCTAGCGCTACATGCATGATCACTCATCACTCTCTCAGTGTCTAGTCCTTCACTCTCTGAACGTGGCATGCATGTAGCCAGCAGTCGGTTTTAGGCAACCAGAGCTTAACAAAAGGGGAAATCAAAGTATGTTTGCTAATTTTCTATTATTTTAGCTCATGAGTGTTTATATTTAGTTCGTACACTCGCATTTTAGCTAAATCAGTGTTGGTTTTGGTCTTAACTTTCATAATTTGTTTCTTTTTTATTTTATTATTATTGATCCGGAGATATTTTTTGCTGAGATACGATGCAGATCTATATATTTTGGTTGCATTAAATCCACTAGCTAGTAATTACTGATCTGATCGTGTAGGTGCCATTTGTCGTCTTTTCCTACTCTATTTGTAAATCGATGAGTATAATATATATATTCTAAAAAAAAGTAAACTGATATAACTTGATGTAATATGTTAGATTATAAAATTACTTTTAACGTAAAGTAAATTTATTGTATCATATAAAATAATATCAGTTCATAAATTTATTTTTATAGGATCGTTTTATGACCATAACGCTTGTATTCTTATATGCTTCCTTACTCTCCCTACTGGTATATATGTTTATTTCCCATATACAAAATAAGTTGTTGGAAGGACTGTCCACAAAATCCACAAGTTTTAAGGCCGATTGGAACACACCGTAGCGGAATGAGCAGTCACTAAATTACAATTTGGTAACATAGCCTCATGCTGCCATGCATAAGCTCTCGACATCCCTTCTATTTTACGTGACGTACCTAGGGAGAAAGTAAAAAGAAAGAAAAAAAGGCTGTTGAAAGACCTGTTAGATACTCTAACCAAAAAATCTTCACAATCTCATACTATTCACCCACACTTCACACTCCATCTTTTTTTTAAAAGTTTTTAAAAATTTTTTTTATCAAATATTTTTTATATGAATAGTGAATAAAAAATTTGAAATATTTTAAAAAAATAAATTCAAAAAAAAAATTTAAAAAAATATTAAAAAATATTAAAAAATATGGAGTGTGGAGTGTGAGTGAATAGTAGAAGGTTGTGTAGCAAAACCCTACTCCAACACAGTCACTGTCACTACGAAAAATTAGAAAATAGAGATGTCTCTCACGCACAACATAATTCAGGCGGCGTCATTATGGATTGACTAATAATTGAGATCAGAATCACTTCCTCAATCTTCTTAGTCACTGCACTGATCTGCTTGCTTTCTCTCCCAAAACCCCTGTTGATACAATTATAGTTAAGTTCTTCCATAGCCGTTCTTTTCATGATTTTAGCTAAAAAAAGTAGAGATATGGAGTGAATCTTATCTCGTTTATTAAGTACTGTTCAAGTCTTATAACATCTGTTTCATTTTAGATATACTAGTCTGAACAACACTTCCAAGAAATTTTCATCCTTGATCCAAAAAAATTTACTCTTTAAATTCTCCATTGTTTTTCAATTGAATAAATCTGATGTCCCAGTGAAAAAAAATTGTGTTTCTCACTAGTTGGCAGCTGTAATTTCCTTTTAAGGTTGTCTCGAGGAAAGAAAGTTGAAACCTTTCATTCGTTTGGTTCATTTTTAGAACCAAAAGTGAGATAGATCGAGGGCAAAGTAACGAAAAGGAGATATGGTCGAGCTCATTCCGATCAGGCTGCAGAAGACATGGGAGATATGGAATGTCAGGGGAGTCATTCTCTTCAGCCTTTCACTGCAAATCGTACTATTTTTGGGTGCTCCCATGAGAAAACGCACAGGAAATAGGCTCTACATCCTGATCATATGGGCATCATACTTTCTAGCCGACTGGGCAGCTAGTTTCACTATCGGGCTCATCACCAGCAGCAGGAACTCATCTAAGATTATTGAAAGGAGTGACCTTCTTGCATTTTGGGCTCCGTTCTTGTTGTTACATCTTGGTGGGCCGGACACCATAACTGCTTTTGCCCTGGAGGATAATGAGCTCTGGCTTAGGCACTTCCTCACCCTGATATTCCAGGTTATCGCCTCTTTTTATGTCTTCCTAGAAACACTACCAAACAACAAGCTATGGCTCCCGACTTCCCTAATTTTCCTGGCAGGAGTCATCAAATACGGTGAACGGACACGTTCTTTATATCTTGCAAGCTGGGGTACATTCCGAGAATCCATGCTTACGGAAGCAGATGCTGGACCAGAATACGCGAAACTCATGGAGTCATTCTCTTCAAAGAAAGTAGCCAGACTTCCTACAACAATGTCACAAACAGTAGATGCTAATATTAAAAAATCGAAGTCCGCCTTCTATTCTTCTCAACGGCCGAGAGATCAGAAGAAAGGATCATTAGATGAGTTTGAGGTTGTGAAATATGATTACCACTTCTTCAAAATCTTCAAGGGACTCATTGTTGATCTCATTAGCCACAATGATCGAAATGAGAGCAAAGTATTTTTTCATGAGAGAAATCCTGAAGATGCGCTTGAAGTGTTGGAGGTTGAACTCAACTTCATCTACGAAGTCCTCTATACCAAGTTCGTTGTGATGCATACTCTCATAGGATACCTTTTGCGCTTTCTAAGCTGGGTTTCGGTTTTGGTGTCCCTTGGGATCTTCTTTTTTCTAGATTGCAAGCATGGTTTAGATATGTTTGATATGCGAGTTACCTACACCCTGCTGCTCGGTGCCTTGAGCCTGGAGGCAATGGCACTCTTCAAGCTCATTTTCTCTGATTGGACAACAGCTTTAATCGACAAGAGGACTACAAATCGAAGAGGCCGGAACATCTTCCAAAAATATCTCAAAATTAAAAGCTCAAGGTGGTCTCCACCCAAGGATAAGCAGCCTGGTACCGAGTCAAGGAGTACATCAGTATTACTTCGCAGGTGGTCTGAATCCGTGGCAGGATTTAATTTGATATCATACTGCCTCAAGGACCTTCCGAAAAAATCCAATGATGAAAATTATCAGTGCTGCCTTGGCATTTCTAAGACGACTACTCATTTGTTGCACCGTATACGGAGATATTGTCGCAAACAGGTCGTCGATCGATTGGGTATTAAGGATTTTCTAGATGAGTTGAAATATGCGTCAAAAAACCCCTTCACGAAAGATCTATGGGGATTTATCTTTGAAGAACTGAAGTGGAAATCTGTAAAAGCAGATACACATGAAAATCTCAAGACGATAAGTTCAGCTAGAGGTGCTTACGTTCTCGAAGACTACAAAAACAAGGCCGAAGGGGAAGTACAAGTACTTTTGGAAACACTAAAAAAATATTATATTAAAAATGTTACCTATGATGAGAGCCTTCTACTTTGGCACATTGCTACTGAACTCTGCTATCATGGAAGTGAAGTCGATCACCAGACAAAAGCTGAGCATGGAAGTGAACACGAAGTCAAGTCGATCACGATAAAAAAGACTCTGCTATGGATCAGGAGAAGACTCTGCTATGGAGGAGAAGACTCTGATGCTCAAACAGTAGCTAAACCTCGTCGACTCAGTAAGCTCATTTCAGATTACATGCTATATCTCTTAGTGATGAAATCTACTATGATGTCTGCTGTGGCAGGTATTGGACAAATTAGATATAGAGATACATGTGCTGAGGCTAAAAGATTCTTTCTCAATAAGGGACTAAGAGGACCAAACATGGAAAAGAAAGCTTGTGACAAGCTCCTTGCTGTGAATACTGATGTTAAACCTTTTCATGTGAAGGGAGATAGAAGCAAGTCTGTATTGTTTGATGCATGCATGCTGGCCAAAGAGCTGCAAAAATTGGAGGAGGAGAAGAAGTGGGAGGTAATCAGAAAAGTGTGGGTGGAGATGTTGTCATACGCGTCAAATCATTGCCGACCAGATGCTCATGTTCAGCAAGTAAGTAGAGGTGGACAGCTTATCAATCTTGTTTGGTTGCTGATGGCTCATTTTGGCCTGGTTGAGCAGTTCATATTCACTGCCGGTTTTGGCCCTGCAAAATTGATTGTGGAAAAGTAGTAACTTTTTCGTTATTCATGCTACATGTTTATGATTGGATCGAATTTGATGTACTTTTTTTGATATATTTCTAAGAGTTTTGCTACACATCTACCTACTGTTCACGCAACCTCCACACTCCAGTTTTTGTTTTGTTTTTTTTTTGTTTTTTTTTTAAGAAAAGAAAACGTGCATCCCGCCAATGTTCTTCTTCATTTCTTCTACTGGTCAAGCAATTCCCAGCAAGGATTTGAGCAACTCTGTTGAATCTGGGAGTTTACATTATTTGGTAATGTCCCGAATCATGACCCACATAAGCACTCTGAACACAAAGGAAACCCAACAAAAGACCATAACACAAATGAACGAAAACGCTCTCAGACCTCAAAACACCATAAATCACAAGGGAAAGCATGAAAGCAACGGATAAAAGGGTGTACATAGTCCCGTGTCCTTTCTTTTCAAACAAACCCATTTGGCAAACTCAGACGCAAGCTTTCTGTAATCCTTGGATACCTCCGAGACCTTGAAATCCTCCAGATAATACCCAGTAAAGAACTTGTCAAATATCAAGATACTTCCATGCCATCTAGGTTGGTGACTTGGTGTCCATGCGAGAGATCGCTTGGCCCGCGACGTCTGGAGGTAGATCTGGGTTAAGGAAGAGAGAACTGTGGCTGGGTGAGGGGCGTCAGCCTGCAGAGGAGCTTCGTTGGCTGGGGTGAGTGGCATCGGCATGCTAAGGGGCATCGCCGGCTGGGGTAAGGGTAGGCTCATTTTCGAGGTGATGGAGAAGGGGAGAAGAGTAGGGAGAAGTTGCTGGGGTGCTATTTTCGGGGTGATGGGGAGAGGGAGAAGAGGAGCAGTGTGGGAGAGAAGTCAAAATTCTGAGGAAATTAATGAACCGGTAAAGAACCGGGTTTGCCACATTAGGAGTGTGGAGTGTGACAAAAAACCGGAGGCTGAGTAGAGTTTCTATCTCATTAGCTTGGAAAATTCAGCTTTACTCACTTTTCATTTAAAGCAAATTAAGTAATTATAGGTATAATAATTAGATGAGAAAGTTTAAAATTTAAAATTTAAAAATATTTATATTTAAGTGATATTTAGACGTAAGAGAGGAGGAGGATGTTGAATTGGTAGAAGGAAGAGAAAACAAAGCTCTAAATAGAGACTAAACGTGTTAGCTAGGAACTAGCATTTTACAAATAAATATTTTATATATTAATTAAGGGCGGGTAGGCAGGTGAATTACGAGTGAATTTTCAACTCACTTGACATTTGCTTGTTTCTTATTTCTTTCTCTTTTTTTTTTTTTAAGTAGGAGTTCATTGGCCCGTTTGGATTAAGGTTTGATTTTGTGTCTAACAATAGTTTCAATTCCATTCTGTTTCGGTTATTCCAACTGATTTTTTCGTTCCGTGATTCCGGCCATTCCAGACCACATTCTGTTCCGTAGTGTAATGACAATTTTATAATTTTCTTAAGTTTGGATTGTCTTTTCGTAAATTTTAAATCTAGATAGCATTCATGTAATTTTAAAATCTAAAATTTTTTTAGTAAATAAATATGTTTCCTTGTTCTCTCTTTTTAATCTTCATTATGGTTAATAATTTCTTAGCTCTTTTATTTATTTATTTATTATCTCAACTCAAGTTTGTGATTTTTTTTATTATCTTTTAACACCATTTCTACCTTTTTTAAAAATATTTTTGACGTATAAACCTTGTTGCGTCACAACGGCAAAGACTAATAAGTAGTATATATCCCAGAATGATAAAGCTTGATGATGAACGAAAGTGCAAGAACAAATTAACCACACACAAGCACCATTTCACTCATCAACCATAATTTAAATTAATGATGAAGAATCCATTGACTAAATATCCTTCGTTTTTTTTTTCCTCTTGGCCATCCACGCGTATCACAAGATGAGAGAAGGAAAATCCGCCAATCAAAATGAAATCCAAATGGAATCTCCAAACCAAAATCCACACCCAAATCCTAGATAGCCAGCCTAAATTATTATAAAAGATCAACCAAGAAGAATTTATGAAGATGTTTAAGCTTGTTGAGACAATAGGTTAAAATGAAGATAAGAACAATCCAAACCACAAAGGCTTGGATTTATGAAGATTTTCTTGATTGCATAATTTCTCATTTTTTTCTTAAAAAAATAATAGTTTCTCATTTTCCACTTGTATGTATTTTGGAGTGTTGGTCTTAGTTCTACTTACTGAGATTTTGTAAAACCTCACTGTACTGTGGTGTCCCCACCTGGGTGTCTGACCCAAGTGGCCAACATCTCGACATCACGACTTCTACAAAACACAAGTGTGGGTCATCAATGATATCCCCCAACATTTAATAATAATAAATACTCAAGATCTAGTAAAATTAGCAAGTTTCTAACAATACCAAACCAAGAAAAATGACAAAGTTCTCATAATAAGACTCTCCAATACTCCTGATTGAGCTGCATAATTGCATATTTTATCTATTTAAAACCAATCATTTTTAATTGTTTTATTATCTTATCATTGGTTTTAGATGGATAAATTGATTAAGAGGCATAAATCCAAGTTGTGAATTAAATTGATTAAAAACATAGTTTATGCTTGATTTTATAACTTGTAATTTATTTGGACAATAATTTCTCATGCACAACACACTTTTAATATTTTATTTTCATCTCTTGTTTAATTTTATTTGTTTTAGTTTCTTTATTTTATTTTATATTATTTTATTTTATTTGTCTAAGTTTTATTTTTATTTTTATTTATTTTTGCTTGTCTAATTTTTATTTTATTTTGTTTTATTTTATTTTATCTTATTTTATTTTATTTTTATTTTATTTTATTTTATTTTATTTTATTTTTCTTTTATTTTTTTTATTTTATTTTCTGCGCTGGCTAAACGACATGTCGTTTGGTCGGCAGACGAAAACGACATGTCGTTTTCTTCATAACTCATTTCAACGTATAAACCTGAACGGCGCCGTTTTGTCTAAAGACAAAAACGACGCCGTTGTTCACGTTAATGGTTTCTGCCGTCTAAGCTGAGCGACGCCGTTTGGTCTAAGGGCAGAAACGGCGTCGTTTTGTATCATCTTCAACCTCACGCCGTGTCTCCTGTGCAGCACAGTGCTTCTCCGCGCAGCTTCTCCACACGCCACCGTGGACCGTCCTCCGCCCACCTGAAGCCCACCATCAACCTCAGACGACGCCGGCGATCAGTCCTCAGCCCCATGCACGGCCAAGAACCACCCGGCGCCACGACTGAACCTTCTGATCTCCTCGGCTCTGCACCAACCTCCACGGCGCTGCCCAGTGCACTTCCACCGCCCAGTACCGTCTCAACCACCCAGAACCGAGCCCAGCATCCTTCAACGCAGCCACAGCAGCCACCGTGAGCGACGACACACGACTTCCACCTCCATCCAGCCTCTGCCCAACTATTCCATGCTGCACTGTTCCCTCAGCAACCACCTTACTTCCATGCGGACGAACGTGCTGACAGACATGCACCTGGACGAACGTGGGCAGAGAAAGAGAACGTGGCCGACTGCAACAGAGAAGTGAAAGAAAGAAAGAAAAGAAAAGAAAAAAAGGGAACCGAACGTGGAACGTGCATGCAACGAACGTGCTGAGCAGAGGAAGAAGAGGGCAGCGTGAGGAGAGAAAAAGAAAATAAAAGAGAAACATGCATGCGAGCGCGAAGAGGAAAACAGAATAAAAGAAACGAAAAGAAATGGTTCGGTCGAAACAGAACATGCATGCGGGAGCTGCCAAGCATGCGGGGAGAAGAAAAAAAGAAAAGAAAAGAAAAGAAAAAGAGATGGAGGCCGAACGTGCATGCCAGCAGAAGGAAGAAGAGAAAAGAAAAAAAGAAAGAAAAAAAATGCATGCGGACGAAAGCAGAGAAGAAACGGGAGAAAGAAATAAAGAAAAGAAAAGAAAAGAGAAGAGCAGAGAGAACGTGCACGCACAGAAGGAAGAGGAAGAAAAAGGAAAGAAAAAGAAAGAGGAAGAGAAGTGGGCGGCTGAAACCAAAGCACATGGGACAGTGATGCAAACGAAGCAGTGCAAATCTTTTGAAGCCTATAAATAGGACTTGCAGATGAACGAAAGTGGAGGCGGATGTTAGAGGCCCCGTAGACTCTGGGTGGGTGAGACACCCAGTAGAGTAGTTTAGTGGAAGCTGAGGTTAGAGGCTCCGTAGGCTCTGGGTGGGTGACACACCCAGTAGAGTAGTTTAGGAATAGTCTACAGATGTTTTGGGAGAAAATGCAGATGAAGTGAGGGAGTTCGGTGATGCAGTTGAGAGCCTAAATGGACCAA
>QEOT01001614.1:610679-637451 GCA_003123785.1 Pterocarya stenoptera | reverse complement strand
CGTGGGTCGTTTGCGGCTGCTAAAGGCTTGGTGGGTGCTCTGGGGAGTATGGCTGGCCGAGGTCATGAGAAGAGGGCAGCGGCAACCCTGGGTTACATCATGCATGAGGGATGGTTGAGACTCGCATATATATAGGGGATTGAATATAAAAACCCTAGAGAAAGGAAAGGGAGAGGCGTGCATGTGCATGGGAGTGGAGCCGTGGGTAATATAGTATTTGGTATGGTTTAGGATTCTTAAATGGAAGACAATAGCAAAACGTTTTGAGGCATGAAAGGTGATAGGATCCAATCCACCGAGTTTACCAAAAATGGTTTTATCTAGAATTTTATTCAAACGGGAAGTCTAAGAATACACGTACGGAATAGGGGAAGAAATAATAAACACTATTTAGATACCTATCTTAAAATATATCTCACCTTAAAAATTTTAAATCCTACTTCATCCATAAAATTTTAACCGAAAAAAATAATTCAATTGTCGAACCCCATAAGATATTTGAATTATCCCTAATAATATTGAGTCGGGTCGTTACAGTCCAATCCTAAACTGCCTAGTAATTTACCTCCTCGCAGGAGATAGAGGGTTAGATGAGTCTTAAAGCCATCTCACCCCTCCGAAGACAAAGAGTGGGTCTAGCCCCTCGACTGCCTGACAACTTACCCCGACCTCTGCCACTACGAAGAGTGCGATTAGTGCCAGCCTGTCCTAACATTTACCTTCCTTATGATGTCAATGGGTGGGAGCGGGTCCAGTCTCAAACTACCCAACAACTTTCCTCACATGGCAAAGAGCGAACCAGCTTCTCAGTCGTCCGAAAAATTACCCCCTTGGGGGACCAAATGTGTGGGCTTGGCCTATGGCATCCCAAATCCTCGCCCGATAGAGAGCGGGTCTAGTTCTTTGACTACCTGACACAACGCCACCTCCAACAACAGAAAGCCAAACGAGCGAAGCCTTGGGTTCCTCACCTTGCTCCTCCTCTGCAAAACAAAACGTCAAGTTATTAACGCCGCGCGTCTCCAGTGAAACAACCCAGGTTTGCAGATTCCGCACTCATAAGTCTAAGATAGATTAATCTAACTTGTTTATTTTACCCAGCGATGCATTGGACGCCCATACCCACCCTACGGCAAAGAGCAAACCACCTTCTTTGCCGTCCTGCATACTGCCTCCTAGGGAGAATTAAAGGGGCGAGCTGGACCTAAAAGTCTCCCAACCCCTTCCTCGGTGGAAAGCGGGTTTAGTGTTTCGACTGGCCGGCATAACGCCATCTCCAACAACGGGATGCTAGGCATATGACGCCTCACAATCCTCCCAAACTCCTCCACCAAATAGAAGCCAAAGCAAGACAATCCCTCAATAACGTGGAGTCTCACCCCCTCCCCCGAGGGAGTACAGAGAGTGCAGACCTGTTCCTCCACAACCTAAGAAGTGTGTCGATACCATAAGGGTAGTGCCTAGCTAGCGGGGTAAACGCTAGTGGGGTAGCCTGAGAAAATCCTTGGCATCATGAACAGAGCAACATGAACAAAAATTAAGGCGCAAGAGCGTCGGGGTTCTGCTCATGAGCATTGGGGTCTGGCGCTAGCTCATTAAGATCTGGGTTGGAAGCTTCAGAATCAAAAGAGAAGGCATCAGGAATCATGTCCTGCCTAAGGTGCAGCCATGCTCGAGCGCTTCAGGGTCTAGAGGAAGATCACGGGGGTTAGGGGCTCTTAAGTAAGCCTCAAAGGCTCCTGAGTTTGCCTAGGGGTTCTCCAAGATGTGGTTCGGCATCCTCTTGAGGCCTTCAATGTATCCATATGACCAAGCTTAGTCATGGACGAATAGCCGACCTCAGCTGCCCTTCTAAGCGGTGAACACCCTCTTGAACTTGAGACAAGTTGCTCTACAGATCTTCAATGACCACCGTTTAGACGACCAGCCTCTTCTCAGGTCCCTTTAAATCGTTGGATGCTTGAAAGACCCTCATCTTCTCTTGGTCGACAGCGGCTTGGGTGACCGCCAATGAGTCTTTCCATCCTTTCAAATCTGCATAAAGGGACTGATAGTCTTTATCCAACTGCTCAAGCCGCTGGGCCTCAAAGTCTCGACTGCCCTTTAAGTCGACATTCTTCCCCTGCAACTGGCTCAGTAATTCCTCAAGAGTCGCCAGCTTCATGGTTAGTTCATCAACCGACCCCTTGGCCAAGCTCCTCGCTGGTTACACAGTAAGGACATCGTTACTTGCCAACTCCGCCTGCTCCTTCACCGTGAAAAGCTCAGTTTCTAACATCTTCCGCTGAAGATGAAGCTCCTCGACCTACCCTCAGCTCTTTTTCTGAGCAAGCAGGGCTTTCACCAGCTCCTCCTCCAACGGCTCCTTCTCCTCCCTTTCCCCCGAGCGCAGCATAGGGCTTGTCGCACCAATGAGCGGAGGGCATGGTTCTCTCCTTCAATGGCTTCCTGGCAATCCACAATGAAGGTGGCCAGTCGAGATGCACCTTGCCACCAACAAAATCAAAAACAGGAATAGTGAGCGTAGGATTCCTAAGTGATAAAACAACATAAAAGAACAAATTGATCAGAGAAGAAACCCATTAAGGACTTGGTCACATGGTTGAGGAATTTTGCTAGAGTCCCCCCCACTCGGCGCAACCCAGGGCAGAAAGGGATGGCCTCCACGAGGTCCTCTTTTAGAGGTGGCCGGGCAGCCCCCCCAACTTCTTCGACAACACCCGTAGCCTCCTCTGCTGGGTGGATGTAGGATTGAGAGGAAATGTGGCCCATGGTGGCGTTCTTCGCCAAGGTCTTGGGGCTCCCGTCCCTTCCCAAAACCTTGCGATCTATCCCTCTCACTCCTCGCCTCCACCGCTGCCTCAGCCTCAGCAGTAGGTAACTCGGCAACAAGCACAGGAGGAAGAACGACGATCATCCTTTTAGCAACAAGATCAAGCGCTAGGGCAACCTCTGGCTTTGCCCTTTCCCCACCAAGAGTCCCCTTTCCTTGCCTCCTCAGCCGAGGCCACCAAGGTGTCGAGCAGGGCCTTTTGGTGACAATTGGGAGCAAAGTGGCTTCGGGGAAGCCATCCATTCCATGTCTG
The DNA here is from genome assembly GCA_003123785.1 of Pterocarya stenoptera. Lineage (NCBI taxonomy): Eukaryota > Viridiplantae > Streptophyta > Magnoliopsida > Fagales > Juglandaceae > Pterocarya > Pterocarya stenoptera. Next base: position 634,365 of record QEOT01001614.1, on the reverse strand, counting down.
CATTGGAAATTCTTGTGCAATTCTCGATAGCGCCCTCGATGACTTGACCCTCGATGGTGGATTGCGTTGTGGAAGGAGAGGAGGGGATCATCTCCACATTCGTCTATGAATGAGGCTACACCAGTGATTGACGAGGGTCGGGTTCCAGGAAGGCCCCATAAAAATGCATCGAGATCGTATTTGCCCCGCGGGACAAGCTGCGTGGCCCTGTCGGAGCAACTAGCGTCGCGAGGACCATGACCATGATGGGCTCAGGGCTCAAAGCTACTGCTCAGGGGTCCAAAACCCGCTTGGAGGAGGAGCGGCCGGTGTCTCTAGGGCGGCAGGGCTCTCGCCCCTCGGGCTCTTTGAAGGATTGGGTCGAGGGACAGATGCCATCGGTTGTGGAGGAGGCGCGAACGGGGGAGGACGTCGTACCTCGATCAACATTGAGGACTGCCCGAGAGGGAATCGAGGAGGAGACACGGGGCTATTGTTGGCCCTAGCAACCTTCATGTGAACCTTCTTTCCCTTCCCCACGGCCGGAGGGATCACCAAAGGCTTCTGAGCTGGGGTGGCTCTAGCCAGCATGTGAATGGTACAGTCGTTGAAAAAGGTGTGGCCAAGGGGAGGCAGAAAGGCCCTTATGTTCTCCTCCCCTAGGAAGGCCTCCAAAGGGCGTTGACTGGATGTTTTAGTACCCATTCTCTGACCAGATCAATACATCGCAGCTACTCAAGCAAGGTTTTTAGTCGCACCATTTTTTCATCAGGGACCACCCCCCATATGGCCTGAATAGAGAATTCATGGCGATTCACCTGCCTGACCGGAAATTTCTGCCCACGGCCATACATGAAGAAAAATTTGGGAGTTTAGTCCTTAACCTTGCGGTAGTGAGGCTCTAGAGAAACGAGGGCGTGTATCTCCCAAAAAATGTAAATGTTCCCCTCACGCTTTATAACATTGTGAGTCAGGAGATACATGTGCCCAGTAAGGTCGGCATGCTCTGAGTCTGACTTCGACAAAGCCTCCCGCCAGAGGATGCAACAACACATCAATATCCTCTAAGCATTTGGGTGGAATTGAAAGGGAGCCAAGGTGAGGTGATCCAATAAGTCGCGAACAAGGTGAGGGAATGGTAACCTCAACCTGCAAGAAAACATGCTAGGGAAGAGAGCGACCTTGAAGCATAACCCTCATCATCAACAGCCCCCTCATGAGGCCTAGTAACCTAAAAAACCACCTTCTCTAGGATTTGAAAGATGGAAGCCAGCGATGATAAGAACTTAGGAGTGACGTTGGAATGCCAATTATGCCCAATGAAGAATTGCTCCGCAGTGCTAACCACGGGCAAGTCCAGTTCCCTGAGAAATTTAGGTTGAACAGTCTTCTTGGGAGCCATGAAAACTGAAGTAGAGGACGGCAATAGAAAATGAGAGGAGTCGAGCAAAGGAAACGAAAAAGCTAGAATAGAAGGAGACGAGGATGCAAAAAAGCTAGATCTCATGAAACTTACGGCATGTTGGGACGTGGGAAACGAAATGGCATCTAGAGACTAGTCTAAAGAGTCTAATTGTTAGAATGAGAAGGGCAAAAATGTAAAAGAAGGGAGGAGAAGTTTAAATAAATGGGTGCATCCCACTGCATGTATTGTGCTTTGCGACGTGGTCAGAAGGAATCACCTAACACCATCAATGCTAAGAGAGTGGAAAGGGAGCAATCAAGTGCAGGATCCAACCGTCATGAAGTGGGCCAATAAAGTCGAAATGAGAATTGTTGCCCGACATCATTAAGATAATTAAGGAAGCCACACGGGCATAATCTTGAGCAGGAACCTTATAAGTAAAAGAGACAGGAGAAGAATAACCACTCGCTTCTAAAAAAGAAGATCTCAAGGATGGAGACAGCAGGAAGGTATGAAGAATGAAGATCGAGGCCAAAAAGAATTGCCATTGAACTAGTCCGATGAGAACTGGCGAGGTAACTGTAAGAGAGTTTTCCCCCTATCGGCCCACAGGACAAGCCCACGAGGGGCCACTAGGAAGTAAGTCAGAGAGCCCGACCGGGGCTAATGACCCTTCTCTAAAAAGAGTCAGTGGGCTTCTGCAAAGTACCCAAACCATGAGCGAAACCCATCCATGAAGCAACCCACACGTGAGGAAAGCGGACGGTAGGGACAGATGAGACTCGCCGCCCTGACACATCCCCGATGACACCCTACCCCAGTGAATCTACGCAAGTAGGTGGGCAGAAAATGGAAAACCCTTGATCGCCTAGCAGCACTCATGGAGGGGCTTAATGTGGAACGTCCATAGGGCAAAGTGAATCAGGGAGCAAAGCCGCATTAATAGAACCACTACCCCAATTCCACGCCGCATTAATGACGCCGCCCTAGAAGCCATACCACATGAAAAGATTCTGAAAAATGAACAGTGGAAAGGACATAAGCTTCTCAAAGTCAGGGACAGGTTATCCCCACCTGAAACCTAATATAAAAGCCGACCCCCAGGTACAAAGAACTCTCTCTAATTCCTCTAAACTCACGCACAATCTATTAAGTAGATATACTGACTTTAGGATCGGAGACTCCCCGGCCACCACCAAGACCCACACTCTCTGTGTTTCCTTAAAGTATACAGGTGATAGCCCAAACACCTGAGTTACTGGAACCCGATCCAAAGGTGCACGAAACACGACGTTAACAGGAAGCATCAAAGCAGAAACCTTCTTGAGTCACAGCGGCAAAGACTAATTAATGAGTAGTATATATGCCACAATGATAAAGCTTCAAAAGGAACAATAGTGCAGGTACAAATTAACAACATACAAGCATTTCACTCATCAACCAGAATTTAAAGCAACTATTTAATGACAAAAAATCTATTGACAAAATATTCGTTGTTTTTTTTTTTCCTTTTGGATATCCACGCATATTACAAAATGAGAAGGAAAATCCTCCAACCAATATGAAATCCAAACGGAATCTCCTAATCGAAATCCACAACTAAATCCCAGATAGCCAACCTAAATTATTATAAAAGATGAACCAAGAAGAATTTGTGAAGATGTTGAAGCTTATTGAGACAACCTACTGTCTGAATTGCACTACAACATGTCAAAATGAAGATAAGAGCAATCCAAACCATAGAGCTCAAGTCAAATACAAATATTTTTCAATTTCAAATTTTCGAGTTTTTTATCTTGTCATTATCTAATAATTATTACTTTTTCAAATTTTCAAACAAAATATAAAGAACAATTCAATTTTTTCAAGTTCTAAACAAAAATTATATTCTAAGAAAACTTAAACTTTATAATATTTTTATTCACTTTTTTCTCTAAAAAATCCAATAAAACATCTTAACTCAAACAATTTTACTACAATTCACAGATTTTTCATCTTATCTTATTTCCCAAATGAGGCCTTATACTCTAATTGTTTGACAAAATGCTTATTGGTATTAACATATATCTCCTATCTATAAATCTTTTTTGTGGTACCTGAGCTTTGAAATCTGACATTTTATCATGACTAGTGTAGACATGAGCAGTTTTTTTGTACTATGTGTGAATATGAAATTTTTATCTAATTATATGATATCATCTTTTCAATATACTACTTTTGTTATTGCATTGAATCTAAAAATCCTGAGGCATAAGTTCTATTATGTATGATTTTTGGCCCCACCACAGGAAATAATAGTGGTCTCTATTTCTAGCCCCGCCACTGGATATAATAGTGATCTCTATTTCTGTTGTGCCACGGGACATAACAGTGGTCCCAATTTTTGGCCTTGCCAAAAGATATGATAGTGGCCTCTGTTTCTATTACGATAACATACCATGAATAAATTCCTCACGTTAGAATTAGAATAAAATAATGAGGGTAGAAAAAGGCCCATTAATTCAAAGCCCCAATTTGCAATCCAAAAGATTTGCAAAAAAAAAACAAAAAAGTCACTAAATTAGCTATGAAACCCAATTCTCAAGCAAGTAAATGGATGCGTAACACATGCATTGATGCTTGGAGTGTCAACAGAGTTAATTAGCAGCCAAGTCTTCTACCTTTGCATAAATTCAATTGTTTTCTATTCCAAGAGATATTCTGAATTGCACATGATATTTTTCGTCTAAGGTTTTTGTCATTCTCATCATAATTATTAATTTGGTATATTTTTTTATGACTATCCACTTAAAATGCGTCATTTTGAATGGGGAGATCATCAAAGGGTGTTAAATTTTGAGGTTGGTGGCCCTACTACTCAATCCTTACATTTACCTTTAATTAATTGTTGTGATTTTTTTTTTTTTAATAATGTTAGAAATTGTGTAATTTTAAAGGTAGCCATGATTTCCGATCCTTTTCTTCTTCATTTTGATACTTAATTTACTTTCCAATCTTCCCATGATTTCCGATCCTTTTCTTCTTCATATTTTGATACTTTACTTTCCAATCTTCCCAATCTCAGCTCTGGATTTCAACAATAAATTAAGAGCAGATCTCTTTCTCCAAGTCCTTCATGGATCTCTCATTCTCTCCTTCTCTAGTCCGTGAATTTGGCAGTAGAAGCTGGTCTTGGAGAATTATATATACTTAATAACAAGGGCAACGTACGGAAGTAAGTTTTGCTAATTTTCTATTACACTTCAAGAAAAATGAATTTTTGTGACCATTTGATTTGCGACGAAAAGATTATTTGTGATAAAAATAGACTCATTTTATCTGTAAAGAGTTATTTCTTTGAAATTAACTGACCACAAATAAGCAGTTTTCTTATAATGTAAGTTTACGGAATATTTTTTTTAATCTATTTTTCTATTAATATAAGCCAACAGTTATGGAAAAAAATTAAAGAAGAAGATCGTTATTCGTTTCCCCTCAGTTTGCTTTTAAAAATTTATTCTTGACCCCTTAAAAGTCTTAAAAATTTATTCTTGACCCCCTAAAAGTCTTAAAATAATCCCTTGATTAGATTTCTTAGAGTAGTTGTCTACGTAATTAATTATCTTAATTTCTTAGATTTTTTTGCTGAGATACGATGCAGATTTATATATTTTGGTTGCATTAAATCCACTAGTAATTACTGATCTTATCGTGTAGGTGTCATTTGTTGCCTTTTCCTGTTCTATTTGCAAATCGATCAGTATAATATATAAATTCTAAAAAAGTAAATTTATAAATTGAAATGACTTGGTGTGATACATTAGATTATATAAAATTACTTTTAATATAAAATAGATTTATCGTATTATATAAAATCATATCAATTCATGAGTTTATTTTTATAAAATCATTTTGTAACCATAACACTTGTCTTATTATTATTTCCTAGATAGTTAAAGTAAGTGATAATAACGTGTATGTATATATATATATATATATATAGAGAGAGAGAGAGAGAGAGAGAGAGAGAGAGAGAGAGAGAGAGAGAGAGAGTGGGGTAGGTTGGAGCTGAGTGATCCGAATTAGATGCTGAGTCCTAATCATGTAATGAACCCACTTGAGAAGTAGACGAAGAACTCGGATTGCCAGTGAAGATTACAGCGATGAAATTAAGGGAATGGAATTTAGAAAAGAAAGCTGCTACGGTTTGGGATGTTCGAGACTCCCAATTCTTCCCAATTAAAAAATACAAACTGTTTCAATAATAAATTTTCAGATCCCATTTCAATCTCTATTCCCTCCTATTATACTCTTCAGGAATAACAAACTAGACTAATTAATAAAAGACACGTGTACTATAAAATACTGAATTACAAAAGGGCAAACTGGTAAATGAGTAATATTCTGAAACTAACTAACTAGCTTCTAGAACACTAAAGGATTAAACAAAACGTCACTTATCCAATCTCCTTCCACGCTGCGTTTTGCCTCCAAGGTTTAAGGTAATGGGCCGATCAAGTAGTAAAGTACTTGGGCTCTCAACTGATCTGCATTTTCCTCACGGGCCTAATAACAGATCATCTGGTGTCACAACGTGAAATAGCGCAACGACATGTGAATCAGTCTCAGATAGGCCATCACTAGGCGAGTCCCATGCATGCGCTAATCATTAACGGGAGTTCCTTTTGGTAACCAAGGAAAGGTAATACGAAAATACAAGGATCACTTATAAATATTTGATTAAACGGTACGTTTTCCTGGTATATTTGTTTAGTCACTGCAACTGATTGCTACCTTTGACACCAAGAGGATCTGCTTGCTTTCTCTCCCAAAACCCCTGTTGATACAATTGTAGTTAAGATCTTCTATAGACGTTCTTTTCATGATTTTAGCTAAAAATAGTAGATATATGGAGTGAATCTTATCTCGTTTATTAAATGACTCGTTTCATATGTCTGTTTCTGTTCCATCTGTTTCATTTTAGATCAAACAACAATTCCAAGAAATTTTCATCCTTGATCCAAAAAAATCTTCGTTTTATGTTTTTAAATTCTCCATTATTTTTCAATTGAATAAATCTCATGTCCCAGTGAAAAAAAATTGTGTTTCTCACTAGCTGTAATTTCCTTTTAAGGCCGTCTCGAGGAAAGAAAGTAGACCTTTTATTCGTTTGGTTCATTTTTCTAACCAGAAGTGAGATAGATCGAGGGAAAAGTAACGAAAAGGAGATATGGTTGAGCTCATTCCGAACAGGCTGTAGAAGACATGGGAGATATGGAATGTCAGGGGCTTAGGCACTTGATCCTCACCTTGATATTCCAGGTTGTCGCCTCGTTTTATGTCTTCCTGGAAACACTACCAAACAACAAGCTATGGCTCCCGACTTCCCTCATTTTCCTGGCAGGAGTCATCAAATACAGTGAACGGACACGTTCTTTATATCTTGCAAGCTGGGGTACATTCCGAGAAACCATACTTACGGAAGCAGCAGAACATGACTACGTGGAGCTCATTGTTGATCAGAATCAACACAGAGATCAGAGACTTCCTACAACAATGTCACAACCGAGAGATCAGAATCAAGAATTAGATGAGTTTGAGGTGGTGAAATATGGTTACCACTTCTTCAAATTCTTCAAGGGACTCAATGTTGATCTCATTAACCACGATGATCGAAATGAGAGCAAAGAATTTTTTCAGGAGAGAAGTCCTCAAGTTGCGCTTGAAGTTTTGGAGGTTGAACTCAACTTCATCTACGAAGTCCTCTATACCAAGTTCTTTGTGTTGCATGATCTCAAAGGATACCTTTTGCGCTTTCTAAGCTTGGTTTCGGTTTTGGTGTCCCTTGGGATCTTCTTTTTTCTAGATTGCAAGCATGGTTTAGATAAGTTTGATATTCGAGTTACCTACACCCTGCTGCTCGGTGCCTTGAGCCTGGAGGCAATAGCACTCTTCAACCTCATTTTCTCTGATTGGACAACGTCACAACAGCTTTTATCGACAAGAGGATTACAAATCCAAGAGTCCGGGCCATCTTCAAAAAATATCTTAAAAATTAGAAGGTCAAGGTGGTCTCCACCCAAGGATAAGATGCCCGGTACCGAGTCAAGGATTACATCAGTATTACTTTGCAGGTGGTCTGAATCCGTGGCAGGATTTAATTTGATAACATACTGCCTCAAGCAACTTCCGAATGAAGAAAATGCAGATCAGTGCTGCCTTGGCATTTTTATGAAGACTACTCATTTGTTGCACCCTATACGGAGATATTGTCGCAAACAGGTCGTTGATCGATTGGGTGCTAAGGATTTTCTAGATGAGTTGAAATATGCGTCAAAAAACTCCTTCACGAAAGAGCTATGGGAATTAATCTTTGGCGAACTGTTGCGGAAATCTGAAAATCATATTCATCAGAAAATATCAAGACGATAAGTTCAGCTAGAGGTGCTTACGTTCTCGAAGAATACAAAAAGGAGCACGGAGGGAAAGTACTTTTTGAAACACTAGAAAAATTTTATATTGAAAATGTTACCTATGATAAGAGCCTTCTGCTTTGGCAATTTGCTACTGAACTCTGCTATGGAAGACAAGACTCTGATCCTGAAACAGTAGCTAAACATCGTCGACTCAGCAAGCTCCTTTCAGATTACATGCTATATCTCTTAGTGAAGAAACCTACTATGATGTCTGCTGTGGCAGGTATTGGGCAAATTAGATATAGAGATACATGTGCTCAGGCTAAAAGATTCTTTCACAATACGGGACTAGTACCAAACATGGAAAAGGAGGCTTGTGAAAACCTCATTGCTGAGAATTATCTTCTTGAAAGGGGAGATAAAAGGACGTCTGTATTGTTGGATGCATGCATGCTAGCCAAAAGAGCTGCAAAAATTGGAGGAGAAGAAATGGTAGGTAATCAGCAAAGTGTGGGTGGAGATGTTGTCATACGCGTCACCTCATTGCCGACCAGATGCTCATGTTCAGCAAGTAAGTAGAGGTGGACAGCCTATCAATCTTGTTTGGATGCTGATGGCTCATTTTGGCCTGGTTGAGCGGTACACGGTATTCACTGCCGGTTTTGGCCCTGCAAAATTGATTGTGGAAAAGTAGTAACTTTTTCGTTATTCATACAATCATACTATATGTTTATGATTGGAATTTGATGTACTTTTTTCGATATATCTCTAATCTCCTTCGCTTGGAAAATTCAGTTTTACTCATTCACCTTTTCATACAAAGCAAATTAAGTAATTATCGAGAAAGAAAAGTTTTAAAGACGTAATAATTTCAAAATTTTTTAAGAAAAGAAAATACAAGCATGATAGTTTTTTTCTTAATTATAGAGCAAATGGTTGCTCGAATAGATTGTCTGCATGCATGTAGGACTAGCTACTGGCAAAACTTGGCAATTGGTATGTTGCCCACAATAATGAAGCTGCGGCCCATTTTGTTTTTCAACAAACTTGCATTAAAATTAAGTTATGTTTGGATTCAAAGTTGATCTCAACTCATCTCATCTTATCTAATCATTATAATTTTTTTAAAATTTTCACACAAAATATAATAAATAATTTAATTTTAGCACAATAATAATATTAAAAAATAATATTCTAATAATATTTTAAACAACTTTTAACTTTCATCTCAACTCATTTCATTTCAACTTTCTATTCCAACCTCACATATATGAGAGGACACAAGACGCCAGGACGGGCAACCTAACAAGAATTGCTTTACAGGAAGTTTTCGTGAATACAATAACAAATAAAAATAAACGGACAATGAGACCAATAAATTATATTCCGGCTATTATTTCTTAGCTTAAGCTAAGAAGGGGACTGCCACACTAGAGGTTATAAAATCCAACTAGTGGATTTGTCAAATACGATTGTGATCCACACCTACAAAAAGAGGTATTGCAACCCTTTGTTCGGGAGCTCCGACTATTTGTAAATCCGAAAAACACTCAATACTGAAAAAAAAAGTTTTTAAATCCAACATATTACAGTCCCATACATATTACAGTCCCATTATAACAACATTGACTTAACTTTTAAAGATAACTACATAAATATTAAACATAAAACACGGAGTTAACTCAAATCTCAATTGTCCATTGGTCATGCCTGAAATGAAGATAAAAATTTGCAGTCAATAAATGAAAAAAACTGATAATAAAAAGTTGACAGCAGTAAAAGTAGAATTTGATGTATACCAAGAAATGGGGTTCTCCATAGTCCATAGTCTCTCAACTCCATCCAACCTCTCAAGGGGTGTCCATCCCCGACTCTCAATCATCAAAAATTATGCTAGGATTCACAATTAGGTCTATAAAATCATAAGAAGTAGAAGTTAAAAACATTAAAAATAATTAATTAATCATTAAAAGCATATAAAGTTACCCGATTCAAGCTTATAGCTCTCGGCATCAACGCCAACGGTATCTAGTCTAATGGGAGTTTCACTAATCCAATTCTGTGTGCAAACAAAGGCCTCCACGGTTGATGGTGACAATGAACTCCGATAGGCATCCAACACACGACCTCCAGTACTAAATGCGGACTCTGAGGCAACTGTAGTGATAGGAATGGCTAACACATCTCAGGCTATAAGGGAAATGATTGGATACTTGGTGGAATTAACCTTCCACCAAGTTAATAACTGGAATACATCACTCAGTGCCTCGACAGCTTCCATAAAATATCGTTTAACCTCAGTTGTACACTGCATAATATTCCTCGTTGCAATGAGTTGATGATACTCTTGCATAAATCGATGGCGTGTAATCCCAACTCCTTCTGAGTCAGTATTATCTAAGGAAACTGTCGATGCACTCGACCTCGAATGTGAGGAGCTACCAGCTGCGGATGATGGTTGAAAACTATTGCTGTAGTGACTATATAGGTCATCAATATCACTTTTAAGCATTCTAATAAACTCTGCAGCCTTCACTGCCCCGAGGATGGAATTTTTCCAATATTCTAAAATGGTCAACTTATATCGGGGGTCAAGGATCACAGTCACAAATAGTAATCTATTTATCTTTTCAATATTTTCTTAATATTTATCATATTTAGTCTTCATCCTCGTAGCCATAGCAGATAACAATCCCTTAGAGTTAGCACAACTATTTTCCAAATGGAAGTGAAGCTCCGAGAGCTCGATGAAGTACAAGTTCACAGTCGTATATTTGGATCCAGATTTCCGCATCGTTATCTCGTAAAAAACTTGTAAAAATTCAACAAAATACCTCACACTAATCCAATCATGTGTGTCTGGCGCACCAAGCCCCTGTCCTGCTGGCTCCAACAAAGCATATCTCAGGCCGCCATCCTCGACCTACATCCGCTAGAACGCTCTTTGGTACTTCTATGCCACATCCAACATCATATATGTAGAGTTCCATCGAGTCGGAACGTCCAAGCACAATATACTATAAGATCCAATTTTAAGATCTTCTGCTATTGCCTTAAACTTGGCAAGCCTTTGGGGGGAACCCCTCACATATCGCACAATGTTGCGGACTCGGGTAATGGAAACATCAATCTCTTTTAAACCCTCAACAACTATGAGGTTGATGATATGAGTACAACATCGAACATGAATAAAGTTGTGGTCCCGAATGACATCATCGTTCACCGTCATGTTCCGCTTAAACCAATCAATTGCTGTTTCATTAGCACTAGCATTGTCAACTGTAATACATATCACTTTTCGAATTCCCCAGTCCTTTATGCAATCATCCATCTTCACCCCAATGAATGCACCTTTATGATCTACAATTTTTTTGAAGCCAGTAATTCTTTTATGCAAAATCCACTCTCTGTCAATGTAGTGTGTTGTGATATACATGTAGCAGACGTTCTGTATGGACGTCCATGTATTGGTCGNTACTACACAAGTTCAAGCAGGTATGTGGTATAGAGATGCGTAATATAATTTTTCTTAAAAAAAGAAAAGACAATTAGAATTATTTAGTACTCTAATTATTTCCTATAATTGAAAACTTGGCAAGTCCAGCCCAATGTGATCATTGGTTTAGTGGGGACAAACAAAGGCCCATGATGCGACCAAGATTTGTAGAAAAAAGTCACTAAAATAGCCACGAATCCAAATTCTCGAGCAAAGAGACTTAATTATATTCTCTTTTCTGTTAAAGAAATATTCTAAGTAAATGGGTGTGTAACAAATTGGTGCTTGGAGTCTCAACAGAGTTAATTAGTATTAGTTTTTGTCAATCTCACCACAATTATTAATTTGGTATGCTTTTAATGACTATCCACTTAAGTAGTATCATAGGAGACCTTATGGAGTTTTCTTATTTTATATGTTGGAGGAGCTCATTGACGTCTCTGTAGAGGAATGTATATTTTTTAATATATGAGTTTTACATGTTATAGAGCTTCTCCCTTTTATCTTTTCCGAGTTTATACTTGTATTGTTAGAAATATGATTTTAAGTGGAAGGAATTCACTCCTTAACCCTCTTGGGTACGAAGTGTTTCACTGTCAACTCAAGTGGAAAGGCTATTGTAATCTCCAATTTTGAGCCAAGCATCATTCCATACATCAACTAAATTAGCTACGAAACCTAATTAATTCAAAGCCCCAATTTGCAATCCAAAAGATTTGCAAAAAAGAAAAGTCACTAAATTAGCTACGAAACCTAATTCTCAAGCAAGGAAATGGATGTGTAACACATGCATTGGTGCTTGGAGTGTCAACAAAGTTAATTAGCAGCCAAGTCTTCTACCTTTGCATAAGTGCAATTGTTTGATATTTGGAATTGAACATGATATTTTTGGTCTTAGTTTTTGTCATTTTCATCACAATTATTAATTTGGTATATTTTTAATGACTATCCACTTAAGTAGTACGTACTAGACATTTAAAACCACTTAAAATGCGTGATGTTAAAAAGGGTGAATAAAAATGATAAAATATAAAATGAAGAGAGTAACACTGCTCATTTTGAATCGAGATCAAAGAATTTTAAATGATGAGGTTGATTGTTGTATTTTTTTTATATTGTTAGAATTGTGTAATTTTAAAGCCACAATTCTCGATGCTTTTCTTCTTCAGTTTGATACTTTACTTTCCAATCTTCCCAATCTCAGCATCAACAATAAATTAATATATAGCTGATTCCTATCTCCAAGTCCCTGCAATATCTCTCATTCTCTCCTTCTCTAGCTAGTCCGTGAATGTGGCGGTAGAAGCTGGTTGTAGAGAGTTATAGCTTCATATAAAGGGCAACGTACGGAAGTAAGTTTGCTTATAATTTCTAGTTTTTTTTATCTATTTTTCTATTAATTAATATAAGCCAACAGTTTTGAAAAAACAAAAAAAAAAAAGATCGTTTCCCTAAAAGAAGTCTTAAAATAATCTGTTGAACTTTTCTAAAGAGACTTGAAAGTTTGGCCCTAAAAACTTTCTACAAGTAATTAAAAACTATATATTTCTAAAAATAAAAGTCGTAGCATGTAATTTTTCTTCTAGTTTTTCTTACATGATTTACCCTAAAAGAAAATCAGAAGATCGATGTTCTCTGGAACCAACTACTCTCTCTATCTCTCTCACACACACACACACAGACTCGCATGGGAGTACCATGCATGGATTTTCAGTTCACTTGTTGATCCCTTCTTGTTTTTTCTTTTGTGTTTTAGTCTAATAATACTCGCCTCTTCTTGCTTGTATATGTTGCATCTTTATAACTGGGAATAATGATATGGCTATACTTTACTCAACATGAAGGCTCTCCTACATGAGTTTCTAGTGAGAGATCTTGATAGCCTTAGTTATATCCTGGGTGTGGAGGTGGACTCCACCTTCAACAAACAATATAAACATTATATATACATATATATATATATATATAATCTTGATCTTCACACCAAGCCAGACTCTGCACCATGTACCCCAGGTTCCAAGTTGTCGTCTCTCAATGGAGAACCCCTTCTTGACCCCAAGAATCTATCCACAGGTCTAGGTGCACCACAACACTGCACTCTCACAACACCAGATATAGCATATTCTGTTAACCAACTCTACCAGTCAGCATCTCCAGACCACCACTAAGCCTCGTTTGATTACACAGATGAGATGAGATGAAAGATAAGTTGACTAAAATGTTAGAATATTATTTTTATTTTAGAATTTGAAAAAGTTGAATTGTTTATTATATTTTGTTTAGAAGTTTGTAAAAGTTATAATGATTAGATGAGATGAATATTCAACATGTTTAAATATTCAATAAATTATGCAAGTCTGATCTATCTCTTCTAATACACGTTATATGTTTTTAATTAGCACACATGACATTTGAGCTAAACCATTATTAATTACTAGTTAATTTTCTTAACATTAACTTTTATATGCTGCTGAATATCACGATGCTATGCGATATTAATGCATATCTTATTCAAATTCGTTGATTTTCTTCATTTTTTAATTGCATATATTGTTTGTTTTTTATGCCTTGAGTGATTTTTTTTAGATACCATGGACATCTATTTAGGTTGCATGAAGACCGTAGTGATTAATCCTTTGTGCGATTTGTTGCCTAGCCTTTTTTCTAAATCTCTATAATTAAGTTGTGTATGTACCAACAAGAAAAACAGGCTTTTGCGACGAATTTATTGCAACTAACAGACTGAATTAGTCGCAAATAGTCTGTATTTGCGACCAATTCAGTCTGTTGATTGCAATAAATTAGTCGCAAAAATCCATTTTTCTTTTAAATATATATGTGCGAAGCTCAAATTTTGAATATAATGTGAAATTTAGGCTTTCGGAACTTAACTATATTCCATTGATCATCATTCTCTTAGGTTAAAGAATTAGGTGGAAAAATAATTTCCAAATAATTTACTATGAAAACAAGTTACATCATTTCCAAACATATAATATTAAAGCTTACACGCTAATTATCAATATTGTAATTGCAGCACAACTTTATAAAGAAATCGATGAATTTAATCGGTGCTTAGTGGAACACTAATGCCTAAGTTAGAAAGAAATGGTCTCAATATAATTGTATAGGAATGAATGTCAAATATGTTACCTTTAGGTGTTATTTAAAGGACTATGAAGGTGATGATAATGACTGACCTCCAAATCTATATCTTGGATAACCCTCGAATATATTGGCAGGATAACCTTCTTGATCGCGCGGAGGCGTTATCTGTTCACTATATTATCCAACACATGTTTGTAGGTTTAATTCCTGGGCTTGCAGACTAACCCCGATTCTTGAAGCTTCAGACTTGGGCCCTCCAACACATGGGATTATCCCTTTGGGGCCCTAAGCATCCATTTCAGTTATCCCGCTAATTTCCTTCATGGAAAATTTATCAATTCATGTTCTCTCTACCCCGCTAGTTTGGGACAGATGGATGACTCTTGGGATCATTACTCATTTTACCTCGCTAAGGTAACTAAGGTGCAGGCTTTGGAAGATTCAATTTCCCTTCATGTTAAAGATGTGGCCCACGTCATCTGTAACTGTTCTTGTGTTTTTATTTATTTCTTTTTTCATTTATTCAAAAACTACAACTGACGACGCTGTCATCCTTTCGCCTTCCCAAGAATACCCTCATCGTTGCTTCTTTTTCCCGCTCTGCTTCTTTAATCTTCTTGCGTCATTTCCTCTTCTTGTTCCGTTTCTTCCTTAACCTTTTCTCTTCTCAAATTTCGAGAAAAACTCGCAACCCTTCACCATTTTTTATCTTGTTTCTTCCAGTTTACACAGAAATGGCTCAACGTGGTTCTTCTTGAGTTCCCAGTCGAGCTTCTTCCCAAGCCCTACCAAGGGTCTATTCCAACTCTGTGCCCGAATCCTCTAATGGTCAAACTTTGCCTTTCTTTGAGGGGTTCATGTGGCGCTCCACACTTACTGTCCAGGACTTGACAAAGCTGAGGACTTCGTATCGATCCCCAACGTTGTGGTTCTCACTCTTCCATTCGAGAGCGTCGTCGACGACGAAGGTTACTCGGGGAGAGTTGCTCTTCCAGTTTGTGCCCTAACGCACGGTTTGCGCGTTCCATTCTGCCGCCCAGTTCACGATATCCTTGATTTCCTTTGATTAGCTCCTGCCCAACTTCATTCACATGCTTGGCGTCTGCTTTTGTGCTTTTGGTGGGTAAGTGGGGGGGTCATGGGGTCTTTTGACCTCAATGCCCATTGGCTCTACCGCGAGTCTTTGGACTTGACTTTCGTGGGTAAGTAGGGGGGTCTCTTGACCTCCACGCCTATTGGCTCTACTGCGAGTCTTTGGACTTGACTTTGGTGGGTAAGGTGGGGGGGTGGGTGTCGTGGGGTCTCTTGACCTCCATGCCCATGTGCTTCACCATGAGTCTTTGGACTCGACTTTGGTGGCTAAGTAGGGGGTCGTGGTGTCTCTTGACCTCCACACTCATTAATTTACCGCGAATCTTTAGACTCAACTTTGGTGGGTAAGTGAGGGGGTCGTGGAGTCTCTTGACCTCCACGCCCATTGGCTCCACCAAGAGTCTTTCGACTCGACTTTAATGGTTGTAACGCTAGGGTGGGATGCGCAAGTTGAACAACTATCCGCCTTTATTTATCTTGCTTTATTGACTACATCTTAGAAAAGAATCAAGGTAAAATTTCTTCAAATACTTGACGTTCCAAGGGTGTTGCAACTCTTTTCCTTGACTATCCTTGAGGCAGTATGACCCGATCGATTGCCTGCGACTAGTACGTTTGGCCCTTCCCATCGTGGTCTGAGTTTTCCTTCGTCTTGCATTGTCACTCCCATTTCTTTGAGTATTAGGTCGCCTACTTTAAAAGATCAAGATTTGACTCGTTTGTTGAAGTAGCGCTCCGTCTTCCTTTTGTTAAGGATATTGTGAATCTTGGCTTCTTCTCATTTCTTTTCTAGGAGTTCAAGGTGCTCTTTCAGCACCTTGTTGTTTTCAGTTTGGCTGAAGTGGTGGGTTCGGTGCTTAGGCAAACCCAAAAGCCAATGTGAACGGTGTTTTACCTGTTGGGGTCTTCACAGTTGTCCTCTGGGTCCACGGCACTCTTGGGAGCTCTTACACCCATTCTCCTTTCCTATCCGTGAGTTTTTTTTTTTTTAAATCTCAAGTAAGGATTTGTTTGTCGTCTCCCCCTGCTCGTTAGCTTGTGGGTGCCTGGGTGATGAGTACTTGACTTGGATTCCCAGCTCTTTGCACCAATCTTTGTAATGTTTTGAATCAAACTGCTTCCCGTTGTTGGAGATTACTGTAGGGGATGCCAAACCGGCAGACAATGGTCTTCCACAAGAATTTGGTGATGGTTTTTGTCGTTATGGTTGCAAGGGGCTCTAACTCCGCCCATTTTGTGAACTAATCTACAGCAACGACAATATGTTTTGCCCCTCCTTTCCTTGGAGGGAAGGGACCTACCAGATCAGTTCTCCATTGAGTGAATGGCCATGGGGCAGTGATAGAAAATAACTTCTCGAGGGGACAATGTGGGATAGGAGCATAGATCTGGTATCTGATGCACTTATTTGCAAACTACTTGGCATCTTTGAGGGCATCGGGCTAGTAGTATCCCGTCCTAAGGGCTTTCTTCGCCAAAGCCTTTCTACTAGAATGGTTGCCGCAGACGCCCTTGTGTATCTCCGCCAAGATGTACTGCACTTCCTCAGGCAAGATGCACCTTAACAATGGGGTGGCAAAGCCTTTTTTGTAAAGGATTCCATCAATCTTAACGAACCGTGTTGTGTTAATCTTTATCGCCTTTGTTCTTTCATTCTCCTTGAGGAGTTTTCCTGTGTCCAAGTACTCTAATATTGCCTTGGCCCACTCTAGCCCCATAGGCTCTACTTGGTTTACCTATACTCTGATTGCTAGAATCTCTATCACTGTAGTGGTGCTCTTATCCCCCTTCTCCCACAATGTAGATCCTATTCCTTCTCCCACTTGGCAGGCGGATCCATCAACGAATACCAGCCAGAGTTGTCGGTGGGGTGCAAGTTCAGATTCCGCTGGGAACCCGATGAATTCGACAATGAAATCTGCCAAAGCCTGCCCCTTCACAGCACTCCTGGGCACGTAATCAATGTCGAATTCGTTGAGTTCCATTGACCATCCGACCAATCTTTCTGAGCTGTCTAGTTGTTGCAGTATTCTCCCGATGGGGTGTTCCGTTAAGACCTTCATGGGTTGAGCTTGAAAATATGGCCGCAATCTCCTAGCAGCTATTACTAACTTGAACGCCAACATTTCCATTCGCGGGTATCTGGTCTTGGCACATCTCAGTGCGCGGCTTGTGTAATATACTGGCACTTGTATTGCTTTCTCTTCTTTGACTAGGACCACGGAGACGACATGGGGGGATACCACCATGTATACGTACAAGGTGTCCCCGATTGGGCTGCTTTAACAAAGGTGGGTTGGATAAGTACTGCTTCAACTCTTGGAAAGCCTGATCACATTCTTCGTTCCATAGGTATATCTTTGGTAGAACTCTAAAAAAATGGAGACATTTGTTTGTGGATCTTGACACAAACCTATCTTGGATAACCCTCGAATAAATTGACAAGATAACCTTCCTGATCAAGCGGAGGCGTTATCAATTCACTATATTATCCAACACATGTTCATAGATTCAATCCCTGGGCTTGCAGACTAACCCCGATTCTGAAACCTCAGACTTGAGCCATCCAAGACATGGGCTTATCCCCTAAATATCCCTTCCATTACACTACCATGTTTATTACTTCAATATCTCTGTAAAATATAAAACGCTTCATTCTACCCGAGTGCTTTATAAGCAATTGAAGAACTTTCTATATTACAACAAGAAGAAGGGGTAGATCTTTAGTTGCCTAGTGCAACTATGCATGCACGTAGTTTCATCATGGAGTGGCTGATCAATGGAGATAGCCACTTTTTCGATCTTTATATTGATCCCTATCAGGAGAAGCGGTATCGTAAAGAAATAGCTAGCAACAGATCATGGCCCGAGTTGCAGACAGCCAGATACATCCATCTGTATCTATTCCGAGGGGAAGGAATGAGCTAGCTAGGATGAATCTGAGTAATCCCAGGCTGCTAAATCCTTAATTAATTTGGTCCCCAACATTTCTTGCTGTACGTACCTTTAATCCCATTGATAACGAGCGAGTAGGACCAAATAATTCTTTATCGATAGAAGACTTGCGGTAACAAGGCGGCAAGTGAATCTCACCCATGGTTTAGAATGAGCAAAAAAAATACGGTCGCTTCCTTTCTCAAACTCCCTGATGATATTAATTTGATAATACAAAATTAATCTTTTAAAGTTCTTGGCGTGGTTTTAGGCTATAAACTAGGCAAGAGATATATAGAAAATGAACGGCCACCATCACATTTGTAAGTACCGCGTATACATCAAGTCCAGCAACGTTGAATGACTCCATTCATATGCATGCCTATAATTTATTCTACACATTGTAATTTGAACAAGACATCAAACGAGTTTTGATCCATGGTCAAGAAAAAAAATCCTTCATTTGAATTAACCTTCCTTCCACGAGATTTCAAATATGTTTCTAACTATTAGCTGTAATTCCCTTTTTCTTTTCAAGGCTGTCTCGAAGAAAGAAAACTTTATACTTGGGAGTTAAAAGTTGTCTAGTAGATCAAAGAAGAATCGGGACAATACCTTTCATTCATTTTGTTCAATTCTTTAATCCAAAAGGAGGATATGGCCGTAGAGGTCATTCCTGGAAGGCTCAGGAAGACATGGGAGATATGGAATATCAGGGGAGTAATCCTCATCAGCCTTTTATTGCAAATCATTCTATTTTTGGGTGCTCCCATGAGAAAACGCACAGGAAATAGGTTGGTCATTCTGCTAGTCTGGTCATCGTACTTTCTCGCTGAATGGGCAACTAGCTTTGCTCTCGGGCTCATCACCAGCAGCCAAAGTTCTAAGCATGGTGAAAATAGTGACCTCTTTGCATTTTGGGCTTCGTTTCTGTTGTTACATCATGGTGGCCCGGACACCATAACTGCTTTTGAGGAAAACGAGCTCTGGCTAAGGCACCTTCTTACCTTAATATCCCAAGTTGTCGCCACGTTGTATGTCTTCCTCCAAGCACTACCGCAAAGCAAGCTATGGCTCCCAACTTCCCTCATTTTCTTCGCAGGAATCATCAAATATGCTGAACGGACACATTCTTTGTATCTTGCAAGCTGGCGTACATTCCAAGAAACCATGCTCACGGAACCAGATCCTGGACCAGACTACGCGAAGCTCATGAAGGCATTCTCTTCAAAGAAAGCAGCCCGACTTCCTACAACAATGTCACAAACAATAGATGCTGTTATTACAGAATCAAAGTCCGCCTTCAACCATTGTCCTCAATCGAGCGAGGGCAAAGAATTAGAAGACTTTGAGGTGGTGAAATATGCTCATGAACACTTCTTGAAAATCTTCAAGGGGCTCGTTGTTGAGCTCATTAGCCAGTATGATCGACAGGAGAGCAAGTTATATTTTTGGAAGATAAAAGCTGAAGATGCGCTTAAAGTGTTGGAGGTTGAACTCAATTTCATCTACGAAATTCTCTTTACCAAGGGATTTGTACTGCATAATCTCAAAGGATACTTTTTCCGCCTCCTAACCTTTCTTTCAGTTTGCGTGTCCCTAGCGTTCTTTATTTTAGACTGCAAGCAAGGTTTAGATAAGTTCGATATTACAATCACCTACACCCTGCTGGTCGTTTCATTGAGCCTAGAGACAATAGCACTCTTCAAGCTCATTTTCTCGGATTGGACAACAGCTTCTCTCGAAATGAAGCCTAATACAAATCCAAGTGTACTCACGAACATCTTCATGAGATTTCTCAAAATTAGAAGGTCAAGGTGGTCTGAATGCGAGGATGACTCTGGCAACAAGTTTTTAAAGAGAGCTACATCAGTATTACTTCGCAGGTGGACTGAATCCGTGGCAGGATTTAATTTGATAACATACTGCCTCAAGCAACTTCCCAAATTTTCCAATGAAGAAAATGATCAGTGCTGCAATGTGAATATGCGTCCAATACGGAGACATTGTCGCAAAAGAGTGGTTGAACCGTTGGGTTTTCAGGGTTTTCTAGATGAGTTGAGATATGCGTCCAAAAACCCCTTCAGAAAAGATCTATGGGTATTTCTCTTTGGCGAACTGCAGCGGAAATCTAATGAATTAGCAGATAAACCGGAAAATATCAAGACAATAAGTTCAGCTAGAGGTGCTTACACTCTCGAAGAATACAGAAAGGAGCACAGAGGGGAATTAGAAGTACTTTTTGAAACACTGAAAAAAGATTATATTGAAAATGTTACCTATGATGAGAGCCTTCTGCTTTGGCACATTGCCACTGAACTCTGCTATGGAAGATCAGACGTCGATCACGAGACAAAAGCTGATGACAATCCAGATAATAAATTCATCGCTAAGGTCCTTTCAGATTACATACTATATCTTCTAGTGATGAAACCTACTATGATGCCTGCTGTGACAGGAATTGGGCAAATTAGATTTAGAGATACATGTGCTGACGCTAAAAGATTCTTTCGCAATAAGGGACTAGAAGGACCAAACTGCAAGGAAAAGAATGCTCGTGATAACCTCTTTCGTGTGAATACAGAGGTTAAACCTATTCATGTAAAGGGAGATAAAAGCAAGTCTGTATTGTTTGATGCATGCATGCTGGCCAAAGAGCTGCAAAAATTGGAGGAGGAGAAGAAATGGGAGGTAATCAGCAAAGTGTGGGTGGAGATGTTGTCATACGCATCAAATCATTGCAAACCAGATGCCCATACCGAGCAAGTAAGTAGAGGTGGACAGCTTATTAATCTTGTTTGGTTGTTGATGGCCCATCTTGGCCTTGTTGATCAGTTTGTATTCACTACTAATTTTGGCCCTGCAAAATTGATTGTGGACAAGTAGTTTAATCAATGCTTATCTATGTTTTTACTTCTGTATGAGCTTTTTTTGAGGTAGCCCTTCTATTTCTAAATGGTTACTGGGAGTGACATTAATGGTACTAATCCAGGATTATTTGTAATAAATTAAAATGACTATATTATATACATACATGCATATATACATATATATATAGCTACGTGAATACTAGTGTTACTTTCTTTGCTTTCTGTGATGCATCGAACAAGAACATGTTTTAAGGGGTTAAATGAAAACAAAAGGAAGGACCAAAAAAATCTCAGAAAAGCCATAGAAGATCAGTGGCCTGTGTTCATGAGTATAATTTTCACCCATATGGCAATAGAATTTTCTACAAAAACTTGGATATCAATGGGCGATGAGTCTTCTTTGGCTAGACGCGAGCAAATAAATCCTCAATAAATTTGTCTCAAATCCAATCCTTCTGGCTCAACAAATTAAGACAATCAATAAACAACAATTAATGGTGAGCCTTGACGACCAAGCCAATCCTAAAAACTTAATTTCAATGTGTATAAATATATTATATATATAATATAATATAATACCAGAGATATGTATGATATCAATTCTTGTCCTTTCCTATCGTCCGGTTTGTCACTTATGGGTCGTTCATTCAAGGGGTCAGCTGGAAACAAATTTTGCTTGGCCAGCAAAAAAACTAAAGTGCTAACGAACAAGCAACGGCACGAAAGTCGTTGCGCATTAGCAACGTGCATCTGTTTTCTTACTTCCGTAAGGATCATTTGCGCAGCAACTGATTTGAAAGGGGCAAAGGGAATGAAAAGAATAGATTTCTTCTGTGGTTTGGGCCTTCGCTTCCCAAATGTACACCAAACCAAACAGTATTTCGTGAATCTCCTTCAGGAGGAAAAGAATCAATTGGAGTGGGTCATTAATATCAGCAAAACGTAGGCTTCCAAACAATCCATTTTCAGATCTTCTATGTTTAGGCCAGGAGTAGTCGAAGAGTCCCATAGAGCCGAATGAGTCATAATTAAAAGGAGTTTCAAAATATAGATTTACAAACAAAGATCAGAAACTGAAGTGATTTGTTATGGCGCATTTGCCCGCAGATCACAAACTAACTGTATATTAATTTGCTGCAGATCCCACTATGATCCAAACATTTCTTTTAACTGTATATAAAAGCATAACTATAGCTATAATAATTTAAAATTTTGAAGTTTGATAAAAGGGCAAAAAAAATACTACAAGCATGATAAACTAGCCCAAAAACCACTATCTTTAAGCTTTCCTACTCTTCTCATCACCCAAACAAAAGTCTTTCAACGGCTAAAGGGAAGGAAGAAAACAAAAGAATCCCATTTTGTATAAGGTAGCTATAGCATATAACCCACTAATCTTCTCCTTCTATTAGAGCAACATGATCAACATAAAATCAGCAACCTTAAGCTACAAGAATATGAAGATACAGCTGCTGGTACTCCTAAACAATTACACAAATGCAGGCCTCTGCGTTTGAAAATATGTAAACTCACCCCCAGAATCTGCTCTAGATCTTGGGACTTTGGGCCAGTGGGGCTAGGATGATTCCAGGACATGAGCTGCAGTTGCCTCCGTGAGAGAGTTGGAGTGATTGTGTTCACCCTCGTAGGTCACAACCAGCATTGTTGGATAATCCAGAGCACGCTCCACATGTTTACGTGCAGGGCAGCCCCTCATGCTACTACACTTGTAATATCCCTAGAAATTTTCATCCATTAAAATACATTGAAAATGGAAGCTTTTCCCTGAAAACTGCACCCAGAACATCTAAAATACCAGTAGTATAGTACAACCAAGTGATACGATTGAGGTACTGTTTGGAAGAGAAGCAAGAAAAACAGAAACAGAGGATTCTGATTGAAGACTGCACACTACGAATAAACACACACCTTGGATGGGGAGAACCTTTAACGGGTTTCTGGCCGTACTTCCTCCAGGAATAATCATCAGGTGGAATAGCCGCCATCTTTGGGCTAATTGCAGGGACTCTGATAACTCTCTTCACTCTGGATTTCCTGCTTAAGCATACGAGATTAATGGTATCGGTTCGTGAAAATCAAGGCGAAAACGCATCTTTTTGTAGTAGTAAACCACAGACAATCATAGAAGAGCAAGAAACCAACCTTTTCTTGGAACAGTGGCATCGTGCAGGAGATGAGCCACACTTGAGAACGGCCGCATCGTCCATGGAGTTACACCTCCTCTTCAAGGAGCAGGAAGACAGAGGTGGCTTACCCGCAGACGACACCTGAGACACGTGCGTAATATGGAACCCGGACGACATGGAAGGCTGCAAGCTCTCAGTATTCCCTGTCAAAGTCGACACGAAAGAATTCGCAGCAGAAATCGGCGGTGATGGCGAGAAGG
>QEOT01001614.1:559624-601997 GCA_003123785.1 Pterocarya stenoptera | reverse complement strand
TTCATAATAAGAACGAAGCATTAGATGCCTTTAAGATCTTTAAGGCTGAAGTAGAGAAACAATGCGGTAAGCAAATTAAGATCGTGAGATCAGATAGAGGTGGGGAATATTATGGTAAATACACAGAGGATGGACAAGCACCTGGGCCATTCGCAAGGTTTCTTCAAGAGCATGGGATTGTTGCCCAATACACCATGCCTGGTTCACCGGACCAGAATGGTGTAGCAGAAAGAAGAAACCGAACGTTATTGGACATGGTACGGAGTATGCTTAGCAGCTCCAATCTTCCTAAATCCTTGTGGGCTGAAGCACTTAAGACGGCAGTGTATATATTAAACCGGGTTCCAACCAAGGCTGTTTCTAAAACGCCATTTGAACTATGGAAAGGTTGGAAACCGAGTTTGCGACATATGCGCGTTTGGGGATGCCCGTCTGAAGTGAGAATTTATAATCCACAAGAGAAGAAGCTGGACCCAAGGACCATTAGTGGGTATTTCATTGGATATGCTGAAAGGTCTAAGGGTTACAGATTTTATTGTCCATCTCACAGCACTAGGATTATGGAATCAAGAAATGCGAAGTTTCTTGAAAATGACTTGATCAGTGGGAGTGATCAAACCAGGAACATAGTTTCTGAGAATGATTATTTAGAATCTCAACCTTCCACCTCAAGTGATAGATTGATTATTGTTCACAGCACCCCTCAAGTACAAACTGGTGTTGAACAACCAATCATTGAAGTTCCACAAGCTGCTGACAACATTTTAGTAGATCAAGTAGTTGAACCACATATTTTTCAAGAAGATGATGGTACAACATTAAGAAGATCTATTAGAACCAAGAGATCAGCAATTCCTGATGATTATGTTGTGTATCTACAAGAATCTGACTACAACATTGGAGCCGAAAATGATCCCGAGTCCTTTTTACAAGCCATGAGTTGCAAAGAATCAGAATTATGGTACAATGCCATGAAGGAAGAGATGAATTCTATGAAGAGTAACGGAGTCTGGGATCTTGTTGAGTTGCCTAATGGTGTAAAAACCATTGGATGTAAGTGGGTCTTTAAAACAAAGAAAGACTCATTGGGCAACATTGAGAGATATAAGGCAAGACTCGTTGCTAAGGGATTCACTCAGAAGGAAGGAATCGATTACACGGAGACTTTTTCTCCTGTATCTAAGAAAGATTCCTTGCGCGTTATTTTGGCATTAGTAGCCCATTTTGACTTAGAGTTGCAACAAATGGATGTGAAAACTGCATTTCTCAATGGAGATCTAGAGGAGGAGGTTTATATGAAACAACCTGAAGGATTCCCCTCTAGTAATGGTGAGCAATTGGTCTGCAAACTTAAGAAATCCATATACGGTTTAAAACAAGCATCCCGCCAATGGTATTTGAAATTCCATAATGTAATTTCTTCATTCAGTTTTGTAGAAAACATTATGGATCAATGTATATACCAGAAGGTCAGTGGGAGTAAAATCTGTTTTCTTGTTTTATATGTGGATGACATTTTGCTAGCAACCAATGATAAGGGTTTGTTGCGTGAGGTGAAGCAATTCCTCTCTAAAAATTTCGACATGAAGGATATGGGTGAGGCATCTTATGTCATTGGCATTAAGATCCATAGAGACAGATTTCGAGGCATCTTGGGTCTGTCTCAGGAAACCTATATTAATAAAGTTTTAGAGAGATTTCGGATGAAAGATTGTTCACCAAGTGTGGCTCCCATTGTGAAGGGTGATAAGTTCAATTTGAACCAATGCCCGAAGAATGACCTTGAAAGGGAACAAATGAAGAACATTCCATATGCTTCTGCTATCGGAAGCCTAATGTATGCTCAGGTCTGCACAAGACCTGACATTGCATTTGCTGTAGGAATGTTGGGACGATATCAGAGTGATCCAGGTTTAGACCACTGGAGAGCTGCAAAGAAAGTAATGAGGTACCTTCAAGGAACCAAAGAGTACATGCTTATGTATAGACGGACAGACAATCTGGAAGTAATTGGCTACTCAGATTCTGACTTTGCTGGCTGTATTGATTCACGCAAATCAACATCAGGATACATTTTCTTGATGGCCGGTGGAGCTGTATCATGGAGGAGTGCCAAGCAGACTTTGACTGCCACTTCCACTATGGAAGCCGAGTTCGTCTCTTGTTTTGAGGCCACTTCACATGGTGTATGGCTCAAGAGTTTCATTTCTGGGCTTAGAATTATGGATTCTATCTCTAGGCCATTGAGAATGTATTGCGACAATTCAGCTGCTGTTTTTATGGCTAAAAACAACAAAAGTGGAAGTCGAAGTAAACACATCGACATTAAGTATTTAGCCATAAGGGAACGTGTTAAAGAAAATAAAGTGGTCATTGAGCACGTCAGCACTGAATTAATGATTGCTGATCCTTTGACTAAAGGCATGCCACCATTAAAATTCAAGGATCATGTGGTGAATATGGGACTTAGTTCCATTTTGTAATATTTCATTGTATGGACAATGTTATGAAATTCTTTATTATTGTGATGTTTTTCTCATATTTATGTGCACTTTAATTTAATTCTGAGAAATTCATCTGTGTTGAACTAAGAATAAACATATGGTTTATTCATTAAGAAATCGTTAACACATGAAGTATAAGAAATAAGGACCAAGAATAAACATATGGTTTATTCATTAAGAGATCATTGACACATAAAGAATGAGAAATAAATACATAGTAATACATGGAAGGTAATACTCGTTTTTGAGGACCTATCGCCATGATTCATGTATTTATTACTTAATATAGATTTTCGGATCAAGGTGAGACTTAAGATTAAAGGTGTGGACCAAGTGGGAGAATGTTGGACGAATCTCTACCAAACTTCACTTTATGTGGAGTTATTAATTGATATGGTCCACACCAACCACTACTCACCATGTGCAGCCGAAAGTGATCCATTAGTGTCTGAAATGATCATTCAGAACAACCACCATTAAAGAATAGCCATTGACAGCTTGATGGAGGCTTTTTAGTGGCTATATAAACCGTGGCTTTGGTCCCCAAACTCACTCATCTCGACCCCTTCAGTTTACACCATCTACAGAGAGTGAGGAAGAGTTTGGAAGTGCCAAACATCAGAGAAGACAGCAAACAGAGAGTAACATCAATGGCAGGAGGTACGAATTTTTCCTTGGGCTTTAATGTTTATGATTCTGTATTAAGTGTATATATTCCGCATTCAAGAATCATTATGAAGTCTAACACATCCTTCCTCTCCACGGACCCAATATTCTTTGTCCCCACATGTGGGGGCAAATGGGAGTGATTATTCGGCAGAGGAGGTAGGCGAACAACCGGTGTAGGAGTGGAACACTAACCCTTAAAAGCATAAACAGGCTCTGTTTTCAGATGCTGAGACTGCGGGTGCTCTGTTTCTTCGTTCAGAAGCAGGAGCAAGAGAAACAGAAGCCCTTCGGAATCGAGCGTGGCCTATTCTTCTTCTATCCTGTAAAGATATTGATAAGGAAGAATCCTCTTCCGATTCTTTCCTTGATCTTAGATGATTTGTTATTGTGTATATATCTTTCCTAGTTTATAGGATAAGTATCAGTTACGTTTATTTGTTTCCTATTATATAGGTCTTTCCTAGTTTATAGGATAGGTATCAATTACGTCTATTTGTTTCCTATTATATAGGATCTTCCAACTGTATATACATTCTATATAATGAGAATCAGTCACCTCAATAAATATTGAGGATTCCAGCCATATTCTACACGGGTCTTTAAACCTTCACATGGTATCACAGCCTCTTTAGTTTTCTTTTCTTTTTTTATTTCCCGATCCATTCCATGGCTGCTTCGTCCTCATCACCTTCACTACCGCTGAACACGATGGTGCATATGCTCACCATCAAACTGACCTCCTCAAATTATTTGTTATGGAGAAATCAGTTTATCCCTCTATTGACCAGTCAAGATCTTCTTGGATTTTTGGATGCTAGTGTCCCAGCTCCTTCTCCAAAGGTTACTGGCTCCGATGGCACCACCCAGGTAAATCCAGCCTACACTTCCTGGCTGAATACAGATCAGACTCTCCTAAGTCTTCTCTATTCTCCTCTTACGGAGGAGTCTATGAGTGAGGTACTTGGTCTGAGTCATGCACATGAGGCCTGGACTACTCTTGAAGCCTCTTACTCTCACAGATCCAAGACCGAGAACTCCAACTCAAGGACGAGCTTCAACTGATGCAGCGAGGCTCAAAATCCGTGGCTGAATTTTCTCGACTCTTTAAAGGCCTCTGCGATCAACTAGCGGCAATTGGTCGTCCCATTGACGACCTGGATAAAGTCCACTGGTTCTTGAGAGCCTTGGGTCCCGATTATAAGATTTTCTCAACTACAATGCTTTCCCAGCTTCCGTTACCTTCTTTTGCAGATATCATTCCGAAAGCTTTGAGCCATGAGATTTTTGAAAGATCGGAGTATCAACAATCTACCAACTCAGCGTTCTACGCTCAGAGGAATTCTTCCACCAGACAGAAAAGCACCAAGAAACGGAAGCCAAAACCTTCCTTTGACTCTGCCTCAAAATCGTCCAATTCTTCTCCAGTTTATTGTCAACTCTGCGACAAGGAGGGACACTTGGCTAAACGCTGCTGGACATTTCTTAATCTCAAGAAAAAGCAGTCTGCCAACCTTGCTGGACAGATATCACCTTCTGGAACTTGTCCACCGTGACATCCGCGACAGCCCCCAGCTCCATGGAAGCTTTGTTACTAGTACTGGTCGAATCAGCTGTTGCTTGTCCCTGTTGGTATTGTTCTTGAGAAATCAATCTCATCGGCTTCTCGACGCTCTGGATCCCAGCAGACGCAGCTTCCTTCACAGCAAGAGCGTCCTCTTCAATCTTCCCCGAAAACCATCACCCCCGCCACATCCCATCATCAGCTCCACAGCCATTGCACTAAGAACAGAAGACCACCATAGAAAGGAAAGATATAAGATCCATATAAACATTTTATTAATCTATGCACCGTGGTCTCCCCTCTGAACTATCCAGTATCCAACACTCCGACTCTCTTCGTCACACCACAGTTAACGACCGTGTGTGTAACTTCGTAACAAGTGACGCTCAGCTCCATACCTGGTGCGTATATGACCAGGCATCCTCTAGCCTCCGACAGTAGATAGGCAACGGAGTCTACCCAAGAGCGTTATCGTCGCACCTGAGTCCATTATCGCCCGTCAACAACCTGTCACTCAATTTTATGCTCTTCCAACTGATTAGAGAAGCTTCATTGAGATAATACCCCATCTCGATTTGGGATCATGATATAGACGCACCCACAAAAATCCTTTGACATACAAACCCACAATTTTACAAAGTTTAGCTTATACACACAAAATCGGAATTTAACGACATAATTATCAATGACAACTATCAATTTTAATGCAGCCAAAGATGCAATAATTTATAAGTGAATGACATAACAACAATAATATTTATTAAGACCAAAACAATATTTCAACAACACAAACAATTCCATCATCATAACTAACTACAAATTCCAGTCTCAACACTTCATAGGTGTAACACCCTGTGCTCGAAGGGTCTAGGAGATAATGAGTTACTTCCTGTCACCTAAATTATCTCCTACAATACAAATATAATTTCTAAAGGCTCCATAAACAAGACTTCATCTATTTTCAAAGACTCTATAAACATAAATTCATCTATCTTCACCAACAATTAAATCAACATAATCAAATTTTAATAAACATAAACATAAATTCGTCTATTTTCAACAAAGTCTTAATAAAAGTGTCAACATCCCCTACACCTTAACAGAATAAATCAAATTTACTGAATAATAGTCTCCAGTAATCTTAGTACTTATCCCCTACACTCGACAATCTTGTCCCCGCCTCTTATTCTCAATCCTCAGCTGAAGCATCCACATTATCTAAAAATATTGTGAAGATAATGGGTGAGTTATCAACAACTCAGTAAGCAAATACCATGTACTAGTATTTAGAGGTAAGCCATTTACAGAGTATAGTATAGAATGCAGAACAAAATATTTTTAGTTTTAAAATGTAGACCAAAATATGTTATCAAAATATTAAAGCGACAGTTTCAAAAGTATTCATATACAAAATTCCTTTGACATAGCATATGTGCCATCATCATATCATAACAGTGACCATGTTTAACCCCTATAGTAGGGTTGTACTATCCCCAGTAGCCAAACCGAGCAGAAACAAAAGTGAATCTTTTCCTTATCATTCTCGGAATCCCGAGTATATACACAAGAAAGACCACACAGAAAAATCACTTTATTTTCAAAGTGGGTGTACTCAGAAACAGAAATATTGGTACCAACACAATAACAAAATTAAAATCATCGGTTAAAAACCAGAAACAAAATCAGATACAAAATCATAATGTCATGTCAATGGTTTTTCAGATGCCACATCATATCATAAAAAAGTACTGAACAAATTCAAATCATATTGCCTTGTGATTTTCCTTGATAACCCACTTGATCTCGCTCTCCCTCCCTGCGACTTCTCTCGCTCATGCACTCTCTGACTTGCTCTCTGTCTCTCTCTCTTAGGGCTCCGCCATCGCAGTCCACCCCATCCCTGTGTCACACCACTGTGGAACCAGCCCCTGCGCTCTCTTACTTTTTTCGCACCGGAGCACACCACCCCTATCTCCCACTTCTCGATGAGTCACTGTCGCGGTTCAAACCCCCACGCCCAAACATCATGGCCAACCTCTACACGTATGCTGCCAAGAACCACCACACATACGCACGCCTCAAGCCAAGGCAGGCAGAGAACCATCCCCTAGCCCCACCTGGCCACAACCACGGCAACTGTTGCCTCCACCCCCACCTCACATCTAAAACCACCCAATCTCACTGTCACAACAACCATGAAGCTTAGCCATTTTTTCCCTCCCCTTCACGCATGACTAAACCACCGGACAACAACCATTATGCGCCGCTCATCACTAAACCCAAAGCCCAAACCTTTTGGGTTCAAAACCTTAGCTTCAACTGCCATCCCTACCATGCTCCTCCCTGTCTGGCCTACTATGGTGGGCTCTCCATCTCTTGGCTCCACATCCGTGCTCTCTTTCTCACCCCATGCTCCCTATCTCATTATCTAGTGACACACACACTCACTCTCTCTCTACCTGAGACACCAAATAACCACCCTCAAGACCATTACCTAACCCACAATTGGGAATGACCACAGCCAGCAACAGTGCTTAAGACACCTCGATCATCCAGAATTCCTACCTCCACACTATAAGTAATTCTCGAACTACCCTTCAAAATAACTGTCCTTGGAAAATCGTGAAAATCTTGAGTTGTGCAGTCTAGTTGTGAATCTATGACATGGTTGAGGGCTCGCGAGAGCATTGGGATTAAAAAATTGTAGTTTGAGTATGATGTGTTGGAATTGATTTAAGTATTGGGCATTTTATAATAAATGATGTTGTTACTCTGCCACTAACGCATTAACTACTACATTTTTTTGTTGCATTATATTTGATGCCTCTCATTGATATTCTTGTAATTGGATTATGTTTTTGTGTGGATAAATTGAAATTTGTGAAACTATTGGGTTTTCTGTCAAGCAATTTTGGGGGTGCGTGCATATCATGATCCCAAGTCGAGATGGGGCATTATCTAGGTGGAGCTTCTCTGATAGAATGCATAAAACTGAGTGACATCCCTTGGGTTGTCGGGCGACAAAGGGCTCGAGCAAGACGGTAACGCTCTCGGGTCAACACTAGGTTGTCTTCAAAACAAAAACGTGATTTTTGGGAGTGTAACGTCTTGTGTGATAATTGGGTGCATACTTGAGTTTTATAAATTGCAAATGCCAAATGTCATATTTGTCTGTATTTTCTTGTTTGCATAATTTCGTATTTTCCACTTGTATGTATTTTTTAACTCTGGTCTTAGCTCTACTTATTGAGATTTTGCAAAATCCCATTGTGGTGTATATTTTTCTACCGCGAATTAACACCAGATGATGGGTACATGTATGGAGGTTTTGCTCCACCTGAGAGTGAAGATTAGGATGGTTTTCCCATTTGTTATTAATTGTATTTTAGCCTTTTACTATTATGAGATGACTGTAATAATTTTCTCGTATATGGATGAAGATGTAGGACTTATGGATCATTTGGAAAGTGATGTATTAATTTTTCTGGTACTGTTAGATTTTAATAACTACACTTTTATATATTTTTTGTTGTGATTTAACTGCACACCATTTTGTTGCATGTACACACACGTTGTTGTCACAATGAGGAAGGGGTGTATGACCCGAGTGGCCAATATCCCGATGTCATGAATTCAGTCAAAACACAAGCGGGGGTCGAGGGAGCCACAACAACTCAACAACTTGTAAAACCCATTTTATAAAACTATACATACTTCCAAAAGAATAACATCAATGAAATCCTGCAACACATTTAATAATAATAACTACTATTGAAGATCTAATAAAATCAAGATCTAATAAAATCAGCAAGGTTCCAACAATACCAAACAAAGAAAGATGACAAAATTCTCATAATAAGACTCTCCAAGACTCCTGCGATACTTATCCCACTGCTTTGAACTTGTCTCGCCCACAAATTCTAATCTTGGTCCCTAGCTGAACCATCAAGATCATCTGAAAATATTAAAGATGATTGGATAAGTTATCAACAACTCAGTAAGTAGTGAACTTATATTAGTATGTAAACATGAGCCAATTACAAAATGCAAAACTAAAACAACTTATCAAAAATACCAGAGTGACAGTTCAAAAACACTAATATACAAAAGTCCCATGGCATAGAATAATTGGGCAGCATCATATCATAACAAATTCCATGTTTAACCCTCGTGGTGGAGTTGTGCAAACCCTAACGGCCAACAAACAGACACAGAATGGAAATCTTTCTCCTTTTATTCTTGGAGCCTTAAGTGTGCACATTGAAAAGACTACATAGAAAACCATTTTCTTTCCAAAGTGGGTGTACCAAAAACAGAGAAGTTGATACCTAACATAATAACAAAGGCTAAAATTTTACACGTGGTAAGGTCGAGACGGAAGAAGAAATAGAATGTCATCCTAGAGGTTTTCAGATGCAACAATTCATATAAACAGAGTCTGAGCAGATACATGTCATTAAATCATATGCAAAATTTTCAAATTTCATAATCGCTCCTTTCTATACAATTGTTAATAGAATGCCAAAATTGCTCATGTGTACATTAGTCATAACAGAAAATATCTTTCTTTTCTTATTCGGATACAATAAGTCATGATGCTGGGATGTTGACCACTCAGATCATAGTGTGTGCATATATGCAATACAAGAGTGTGCAATTAATTGCAAAGGAAAAATTAAACAGGACAATCATTAATTCTAATAGTAAAAATAAAATAAAAATTACATCACCAAGCAAAATATCCATAGGCCACTAGTCTACCAATCTCGGACATAAAAATATTAAAGTCATCCAAATTAAACCAAGCCAAATAATAACACTTAATACAAAAGAGGGAAAGATCCCAATCTTCACTCCTTAGACGAAGCTGAACCTCCATACTTGAACTCATCCTCTACATCAAAGTCTACAGTTCCATAGAGCAGAGTTGCAGAGGACACCACAATGAGATTTCACAAAATCTCAGTAAATGAAGCCAAAACTAACACAAAAAATACAAGCAAGAGGAAAAATATGAAGTTATGCAAAATAAGATATTTCAAAGAATTATAACATTGGCAATTTTTCAAAACACGAGTACACCCATTTCATATAAGGCACCACGAACCCGAAAATCAAATTTTTAATTTTGAAAACATTCATTTGATTAAGTTATACGCCATTTTGAAAACATTCATTTTGGGGAAATCTAGCCTGAGCCGTCTTCGCCCTACAACAACTCAGGAGATGTTACTTAGTTTTACATGCTCGCAAGTGACTAGAAGAACTCCACCAAGATAATGTATCATCTCTGCTTGGAGTTGTGATCCATGTAAGATCCATAGAAACATTTTATTAATCTATGCACCATGGTCTCCCCTATGAACTATCCAGTATCTACACACTCTGACTCCCTTCGTTACACCACAGGTAACGACCATGTATGTAACTTTGTAACAAGTGATGCTTAGCTCCACGCTTGGTGTATATATGACCAAGCATCCTCTAGACTCCGCCAGTAGAGAGGCAACAGAGTCGAGCCAAGAGCGTTACTGTCTCGTCCGAACCCATTGTCGCCTGTCGACAACGTGTCACTCGATTTTATGCTCTTCCAAGTGACTAGATGAGTTCCACTGAGATAATACCCCATCTCTGTTTAAGATTATGATATATACGCACCCATAAAAATCATTTGACACACAAACCCACAATTTTACAAAGTTTAACTTATACACACAAAATCGGCATTTAACAACATAATTATCAATGATAACTATCAATTTTAATAAAGCCAAAGATGCAACAATTCACAAGTGAATGACATAACAACATTGGTATTTATTAAGACAAAAACAATTTCAACAACACAAACAATTCATCATCATAAGTAACTACAAATTCCAGTCCTTCATAGCTGTAACGGCCTGTGACCGAAGGATAAGGGAGTTCCTTCCTGTCACCTAGAAAACTATCTCCCACAATACAAATATAATTTCTAGCGTGTGTGTTGCATAGACAAAGACACTGTGCGCGTGTGTTGCATAGACAAAGACACAGAGAGCATAAGAGGGACAGAGAATGGCAGAGACAGAGCAACATAGAGTGGCCAAGATAGAGGGCATAAGAGGGATGGTGTGGGACAGCGGTCTATCACCAGTTGCTAGGGCTTTTCAACCCACAAGATTCGGGCTTCAGGACTGAGAAAGAGAGGGCATGATACAGGCGGCGGCGGCTCGTGGTGCAGCCATGACTAAGGGAAATGTCAGGGAAATCAGGGGAGGGGAAGGGAGAAACTGAAAGGGTGGGGTGAGAGCTTTAGCAGGGGAGAGAGGTTTTCCGTGGCTTCAGAAGTGCACAGAGTCGTGGTGTGAGGTGATGCAGCCAGTAGTGACGCTGGAAGATCACAGCGCTTGCGGACGAGAGAGGAGAGAAACAGAGATGGGGAGAGAGGCGTTCGGCGCCAGGGGGGTTCTACGGCGGTGCCAGGATCTAGAGGACGAAGACGGAGCCTATGACGGAGGGCAATGGCAAGATCACTCTCTCTGTTGGGTACTGAGGTGCAGCGAGAGAGAGAGAGAGGAGGACAAAAAAGAACAAGGGTTTTATCGCTTAGAGCCCAAGACAGATTATATAATATTGTCGTTTCAGTATACTATTTTTGTTATTGCATTAAATCTAAAATTCTAAGGTTTTGTTTCGTTTCTAAATTCATCTCAATTCATTTTAATCATTATAATTTTTTCAAATTCTAATATAAAATATAATAAATAATTCAATTTTTTAAATTCTAAAATAATAATAATATTCTAATAATATTTTATCATCTCAACTCAACTCAGTTTAACATCTAAACGCAGCCTAGTCATAAGATTTTGTTCTGATTGATTTCTAGACCTATCAAGAGAAAAAATAGGGGTTTTGCTACACAACCTCCACCACACTCCACACTCCATGTTTTTTTTAAATTTTTTAATATTTTTTTAAATTTTTTTTATTTTATTCTTTTTAAACTATTTTCAATTTTTTATTCATTATTCATATAAAAAATATTTGATAAAAGAAAAAAATTAAAAAATATATGAAGTGTAGAGTGTGGGTGAATAGTAGGAGGTTGTGAAGATTTTTTGATATAATAATTATCCCTGTTTTTAGCTCTGCCACATAATATGATAGTGGCCTATGTTTTTGTTACTGATGTTGTTTCAGTATGCTTGTGCCTAAGGTTTTTGTCTATATTATTATTGTAATGAAATGCTTCTAAAAATATCACTGTCATTTTTTAGAATTGTCTATCTTTGCGTTCTAAAATTGGCTCATGTTTACAGACTAATGTATATTGCCTACTTATTGAGTTGTTGATAACTCACTCAATTATCTCCATTATTTTTCACATGACTATGAGATTCTTGCTTAGTATCAATAATAAAAAGCATGAGCAGGATTAATTGAGCATAGAGGAATAAGTGCCTAAAAGGTCAAAGTGCATGGGTTTGCAGATTGAGAATAAGTGCCAAAAGGTGTAAGAGACTATTGGAGGCTTGAGCATTCTCAATGGATTCTTCATCTTATTCTTTAAAATACATCACAAAAACTCACTTTTTCTATTTTACATAATGACTTTTACAATATACCATACATCAGCTTATCTATTTTTTCTTCATATCATTTAAATATTATATTTTTTAATCTTTTTTATTCATTTCAAATATTTTCTCTAACTACTAATGATATCCTCATATATTTTGATATTTGCAAAATCTCCCCATATACAATGTCATATAATTATGTCCTATTTTAAATTAATCTAGATTTATAAGCTAAATCAAAATATAAATTAATTCAAAAAATAAAAAGAAGAGATTATATAATGAAAATATTCTCAAAATATATTATGAGAATATTCATTATCAATAATTATATAATGTGAATAAAGAAAGTTGAAGAAATGGGAAACTTAGCAAGAGGAGGGAAGATAAATTAATTAAAAATGTTTACAATGATAAACAGTATTCTCTACATCTAGAAGTTTACTGTAGCAGAATGTAAAAGTATCTTTAAAATAGAAGATCCAATGAAGGGCACTTTTGAGAACATTTCTTTATATTTTAAAGAAAAATGTATTATAAAGGATCCATTGTGAGTGTTCTTATTTAGGATATTAGTTATTATGCTTCATAATAGTCTTTTTAGATAATGACGTATTATTTGGGATCTTGTGGAGTTTTCTTATTTTATATGTTGGAAAGACTTCATTGACGTCTCTGTGGATGAACGTATATTTTGTAATAAATGAGTTTTACATGTTATAGAGCCTCTCCCTTTTGTCTTTTCTGAGTTTATACTTGTATTGTTAGAAATATGATTTGAAGTGGAAGGAATTCACTCCTTAACCCTCTTGGGTGCGGGGTATTTCACTGTCAACTCGGGTGCAAAGGCTATTGTAATCTCCAATTTTGAGCCGAGCATCATTCCATACATCAACTAAATTAGCTACGAAACCCAATTCTCAAGCAAGTCGTAAGACATGCATTGATGCTTGGAGTGTCAACAGAGTTAATTAGCAGCCAAGTCTTCTACCTTTGCATAAATTCAGTTGTTTTCTATTCCAAGAGATACAACAGAGTTAGAAATTGTGTAATTTTAAAGCCACAATTCTCGATGCTTTTCTTCTTCATTTTGATACTTTACTTTCCAATCTTCCCAATCTCAGCAGCAACAATAAATTAATAGCTTATCCCTTTCTCCAAGTCCATGCAATATCTCACATTCTCTCCTTCTCTAGCTAGTATGTGAATCATGTGGCGGTAGAAGCTGGTTGTAGAGAGTTATAGCTTCATAAAAAGGGCAACGTACGGAAGTAGGTTTGCTAATTTTCTATTATTTTACGGATTTAGTTTTTTTTTATTCTATTTTTCTATTAATTAATATAAGCCAACTATATTAATAATATTAATAGCTCCCATAGATCATGAATTCCCAAGTACGCATGCAACTATATATCTAAAACCAAAGTAATCTAAATGAAATTGATATGATTTTAGGTCAATATGGTTGTTGTATGCCTATAACCAAACCAAATTGATATCTATCTCTCCCAATACTCGAGGCCCTAGAATCCCCCTTTGTTGGCACATCATTTTCCATGTTTTTATTTAGCAAACACGCATTTGAGCTAAACCAATACTAGTTTTCTTAACATTTGTCTTATATTCCTGAGTTTTTTTTTTTGAAGATACAATGTACCATTTGTGAAGTTCAAAGTTTGAAAGTGAAATATAGGCTTTTGGAGCTGAACTATATAATTTCATTGATCATTCTCTTAGGCTTTTGTAAGCGTTAAAGTCCAGCAACTTTGAATGGCTCAACTCATGTGCGTGTCTATATCTTATTAAATCTACACCTTACAATTTGAACAAGACTTCAAACCAATTTTGAATATCCATGATCTGGAAAAAATAAATCTTCACTTCTAATATATATATTTTTTTTTTATTTGCGCGCAATTCTTCATTCTTTGTCATTTGAATAAACCTAATTCTTTCCACAAGATTTCAAATTATATGTTTATAACAAGCTGTAATTCCCTTTTTCTTTTCAAGGCTAGTAGAAAGAAGAATCGCGACAAGACCTTGCATTCATCTGGTTCAATTCTTTAATCCAAAAGAAGGATATGGTAGAGGTCATTCCGGAAAGGCTCAGGAAAAGATGGGAGATATGGAATATCAGGGGAGTAATTCTCTTCAGCCTTTTATTGCAAATCATTCTATTTTTCGGTGCTCCCTTGAGGAAACGCACAGGAAATAGGTTGGTCATTCTGCTAATCTGGTCATCGTACTTTCTGGCTGAATGGGCAGCTGGCTTCGCTCTCGGGCTCATCATCAGCAACCAAAGTTCTAAGCACGGTGAAATTAATGATCTCTATGCATTTTGGGCTTCCTTCCTGTTGTTACATCATGGTTGCCCGGACACCATAATTGCTTTCGAGGAAAATGAGCTCTGGCTAAGGCACTTTCTTACCTTAATGGCCCAAGTTGGCTTCACGTTTTATGTCCTACTCCAAACACTACCGAAAACAACCTATGGCTCCCAACTTCCCTCATTTTCTTCGTAGGAATCATCAAATATGCTGAACGGGCACGCTCTTTGTTTCTTGTAAGTTGGGGTACATTCCGAGAATCCATGCTTACAAAACCAGATCCTGGACCAGAGTACGCGATGCTCATGGAGGCATTCTCTTCAAAGAAAGTAGCCAGACTTCCTACAACAATGTCACAAACAGTAGATGCTCTTATTAAAGAATCCAAGTCCGCCTTCTATTCTTCTCAACGACCAAGAGATCCGAAGAAGGGATTAGATGAGTTTGAGGTGGTGAAATATGGTTACCACTTCTTCAAAATCTTCAAGGGGCTCATTGTTGATCTCATTAGCCAAAAGGATCTACGGGAGAGCAGAGATTTTTTTATTCGGAGCTCGCCTGATGATGCGCTTAAAGTGTTGGAGGTTGAACTCAACTTCATCTACGAAATTCTCTATACCAAGGTATTTGTAGTGTATACTCTCATAGGATACTTTTTCCGCCTCCTAATCTTTCCTTCAGTTTTGGTGTCCCTTGGGATCTTCTTTTTTCTAGACTGCAAGAATGGTTTAGAAAAGTTTGATATTCGAGTTACCTACAACCTGCTGCTCTGTGCCGTGAGCCTGGAGGCAATAGCACTCTTCAACCTCATTTTCTCTGATTGGACAATGGCTAATTTTCTGGACAAGAGGAATATAAATCCAAGCGTCCAGGCCATCTTCGAAAAATATCTCAAATTTAAGAGTTCAAGGTGGTCTAAATGCGACAATGAGTCAGGTACCGAGTTAATAAGGACTACACCAGTATTACTTCGCAGGTGGTCTGAATCCGTGGCAGGATTTAATTTGATAACATACTGCCTCAAGGACCTTCCGAAAAAATCCAATGATGAAAGTTATATGAAAGTTATCAGTGCTGCCTTGGCATTTCTAAGACGACTACACATTTGTTGCACCCTATACGGCGATATTGCCGCAAAGAGGTCGTAATTGATCGATTGGGTATAATTAAGGATTTTTTAGATGAGTGGAACTATGCATCCAAAAACCCCTTCACGGAAAATCTATGGGAACTTATCTTTGTCGAACTGCGGTGGAAATCTGAAAAGGCATATACACTAGAAACAAATAATCTTCACAACCTCCTACTATTCACCCACACTCCACACTCCACCCTTTTTTAAATTTTTTTTAAATTTTTTTTATCAAATATTTTTTATATAAATAGTGAATAAAAAATTTGAAATAGTTTAAAAAAATAAATTCAAAAGAAATTTTTAAAAATATATTAAAAAATATTAAAAAATGTGGAGTGTGGAGTGTGGGTGAATAGTAAGAGGTTGTGTAGCAAAACCCAAGGGGAAGTACTACAAGTGCTTTTGGAAACACTAAATAAAGATTATATTGAAAATGTTACCTATGATGAAATGGTACATTGACACACTAAAAAAAGATTATATTGACACACAGTACAGCCACAAGTCATAAAATAATCATATATATATATACTTCATGCGGCGGAAACTCTAATTTTGGCCGAATTAGTGATGTTCACTCGAGCGGCGTGTCGAGCGCGCATCGAGCGAACCTGTTTCCTGCAATCGCTCCAGTCAAGAGTCGAGCGGATCTTCGAGCGGACCACTCTGCTTGACTTCGCTCGAGCTGTCTGTCGAGCGATGTTCGAGCGGACCAATCTGCCTGACTTCGCTCGAGAGGTGGACCAATTTCCACAATACTCAACAATTCTCCCACTTGGAGACTGGTACACCCATAGTATCGCCCTCTGCCTCAAACATGATATCCTCCACCTCTACAACTCACTGCCCCTGTCTTCATGCAAGAAGACCAATTGAAGTTGCGCACAACTTCAGTTTCTCAAGTGTAACACCCTTTGTCAACATATCAGCAGGGTTCTTACTTCCACAAATTTTCTCAAGCAACAACTGTCCATCATCCAATAATGACCGTATAAAATGATACCTGATCTGAATGTGCTTTGTCCTGGAATGAAACGCTGGGTTCTTGGCAAAGAATATGGCACTCTGACTATCACTGTAGAGAGTGCCCTTATGATTCTTTTTACCCAATTCCTCCAAGAAGCCCTGTAGCCAAATCATCTCCTTTGCAGCTTCTGAAAATGCAATGTACTCAGCTTCTGTAGTCGACAAAGAAATTGTCTTCTGTATATTAGAACCCCATGAAACTGCAGTACCACCCAGGGTATAAACAAACCATGTAGTACTCTTTCTGCTATCAACATCTCCAGCTAAATCAACATCAACATACCCCTGCACTTCTAAGCCCTCTCCTAAGAAACACAAGCACGTTTCTTAGGAGCCTTTTAGGTACCTCAAAATCCACTTCACTGCTTCCCAATGTTGTCTTCCTGGGTTACTCATGTATCTACTTACAACTCTCACTGCATGGGCAATATCTAGTCTAGTGCAAACCATAGCATACATAAGTGAACCAATAGCTGAGGCATAAGGAACCTTACTCATGTAGTCTTGTTCCTCTTCTGACTTTGGTGATTGATCCTTGCTGAGTCTGAAGTGACTGCCCAAGGGTGTGCCAACTGGTTTGGCCTTGTCCATATTGAACTTGCTGAGTACCTTTTTCACATACTCAGCCTGAGAGAGTCTCAACGTGCCTCTGACTCTATCTCTGACAATTCTCATGCCAAGGATTTGCTTTGCAGCTTCCAAATCCTTCATTGTGAAGTGCTCTGACATCTGCTTCTTCAGATTGTTGATCTTATCAATACTAGCCCCTGCAATAAGCATGTCATCCACATACAACAGCAAGATAATATAAGAATTGTCAAATTGCCTGACATAGCAGCAGTGATCTGCCTGACATCTGATGTACCCTGCACTGCACATAAAACTGTCAAACTTCTTGTACCACTGTCTAGGAGCTTGCTTCAGACCATACAAGCTCTTCTTGACTCTGCAAACTGAATCTTCCTTTCCTTGTACTACAAACCACTCAGGTTGGTCCATGTAGATGTCTTCTTCAAGGTCTCCATGAAGAAAAGATGTCTTCATATCTAGCTGCTCAAAAAATAGATCTTCAGTAGCAACCATAGCCAACACTAACCTGATGGTGGTGATCTTTACCACAAGAGAAAAAATCTCAGAGTAGTCAATACCCTGCTTCTGCTGAAAGCCTTTACAACAAGTCTAGCCTTGTATCTCTTACTGCCATCATGCTCAGTCTTTACCCGGTACACCCACTTGTTGTGCAGAGCCTTCTTCCCTTATGGAAGTTTTGTCAACTCCCATGTCTGATTCCCTAACAAGGAATCCATCTCATCTTTCATGACCAGCTCTCACTTGCTAAAATGTTCATCTTGCAAAGTTTTCTGGTAGCTCTGCGGTTCTCCACCATCTGTCAACAGAATATAATTCAAAGTAGGTGTGAAACGCTGTGGAGGACGAATAGTCCTAACTGACCTACGAACTGCAGCTGTAGGAATGGACGGCCTTGGATTTATCTGCGGAGTAATAGGAGTAGGTATGCTGGACCCACTCTCCCCGTCACTCACATCTCTACACTACACTGTGACCTCTGGTAGGTCATCTAGTCTCACAAAATCATACTCCTGAGGGACTTTTTCAGTAACTGTATTAGTCTTGTTCTTGTACACAATCTTCTGAT
The DNA here is from genome assembly GCA_003123785.1 of Pterocarya stenoptera. NCBI lineage: Eukaryota > Viridiplantae > Streptophyta > Magnoliopsida > Fagales > Juglandaceae > Pterocarya > Pterocarya stenoptera. The sequence continues at coordinate 583,550 of QEOT01001614.1, read as the reverse complement.
TGAAAATCACATTCCTGCTTCTTATAATCTTCCTACCCTGATCATCCCAGAAACGATAACCAAATGCCTCGTCTCCATAGCCAATGAAAAAACATTTCCTTGACTTAGCCTCAAGTTTACTACGAGCATTAGAATCAATAAGAACATAAGAAAGATAGCCAAAAGTTTTAAGGTGAGAAAATTTGACCTCTTTCCCGCTCCAAGCCTCCTCAGGCAATCCACAATCCAATGGAACTGACGGCCCTCTGTTTATCAAGTAAACGGCAGTGCTGACTGCATCTGCCCAGAAAGTAGGTAGTAACCCAGCGTGCAGCCTCATGCTTTTAGCACGCTCATTAATAGTTCTGTTCATGCGTTCAGCAACTCCATTTTGCTGTGGTGTCCCAGGAATGGTCTTCTCCATTCTGATACCTTGAGTCGCACAGTACTCCTTGAACCCACCATCAATGTACTCACCACCATTGTCAGACCTCAAACATTTCAGCTTCAAGTCTGTCTCTGTCTCAACCATGGCCTTCCAAATTTTGAACACATTAAATACCTTAGATTTATGCTTAAAAAAATAAACCCATACCTTTCTGTTATGGTCATCAATGAACGTGACATAATAACGAGAACCTCCAAGGGATGCCACTGGGAAAGGTCCCCACACATCTGTGTGCACAAGATCCAGTTTTCCTGTCTTCAGTGTTCTACTACTTTTCAAGAAACTGACCTTCTTCTGTTTCCCCATAATGCAACTCTCACACATAGTGAGATCAACTGACTTCAGTTTTGGTAGCTTGCCTCTAGACAAAAGTTCTTTCATGCCCTTCTGACTTATATGGCCAAGCCTGCAATGCCACAAATCTGCTGTGCTCTCTGCAACGGTAGTAGCAATAGTGTTATCCAAACCAGGAGTCATATAGAGTGTACTAGTTTTCTTACCCCTAACCAGTACCAATGCCCCTTTAGTGACCTTCTAGGTGCCATTTGAGAACACTACTGAATGACCACAATTATCAAGCTGTCCAACAGAGATGAGGTTCTTCTTTAACTCAGGAATGTGTCTGACCTTCTGTAAGGTCCATTTGTTCTTGTTAGGGAGTGCAATGTCAACATCTCCCATCCCTACCACGTTCAAAGCCTCCCCATCAGCCAGGTACACCTTTCCAAAATCACCTGCAACATAGTTTTACATTAATTCTCAATGGGAAGATGTATGGAAAGAAGCCCCTGAGTCCAGTACCCAGTCTTCAACTGAGCGATGAACTGCAAGCAATAGTGCATCCTGTACTTCTTCAGTTACCACAATAGCACTATCATTCTTGGTCTTCTTGGGGTTTTTGCAGTTCCTCTTTATGTGGCCAACCTTGTCACAATTCCAGCAAGTTGCCTGCTGACCAGGCCTTGACTTGCTCTTATTCCTTGATTTTGATCTGCCTCTATTTGAGTTCCTGTTTTGTGCTCTTCCCCGAGAGTCAACATTCAATACTGAACTCGAACCTGGGGTCTCGCCAAAATCTTTCCTGCGCACCTCCTCAGCCAAAATCAAATCACGAATATCATCATAATTCAACTTTGATTTACCGACAGAATTACTAACAGTCATTCTCATGGCTTCCCAACTATTTGGCAGTGATGCCAAAAGTATCAATGCACGTATCTCTTCATCAAATTCAATTTCAACAGACGACAATTGATTTGTGATAGTATTAAAATCATTCAGATGTTATGCAACAGACGTATCATCTGACATCCTTAAATTGAATAACTTTTTCATCAAGTGTACCTTGTTATTTACTGACGGCTTTTCATACATACCTGACAAAGCCGCCATGAGATCCGCAGTCGTCTTCTCCTTGATGACGTTATGAGCAACGGATCTCGACACGGTTAGTCGAATAACCTCCAAAACCTGTCGATCCAACAGGTTCCAATCAACAGCTGACATGTTGTCCGGCTTCGTCCCCAACAATGGAAGATGGAGTTTCTTCCCATAGAGGTAATCCTATACCTGCATCCTCCAATACCCATAATCCGTGCGGTCGAACTTCTCGATCCCTGATGCTTTCACGTCTGCTCCAGCCATCGTTTTTCTTCAGACCCGAACCTTGGCTCTTGATACCAATTGTTATGAAAAACGATGACAATAACGTAAAAACAAATACACACAAGAAGTAATCACACACGACACAATGATTTATATGGTTCGGCAAATTGCCTACATCCACGGGATCTGTAGAGGATTTGTATTACTTAAGGAATCACAAATCCATTAGTTGGGCGACTATTGTTCACACACAGTACAGCCACAAGTCATAAAATAATCATATATATACTTCATGCGGCGGAAACCCTAATTTTGGCCGAATTAGTGATGTTCGCTCGAGCAGCGTGTCGAGCGCGCGTCGAACGAACCTGTTTCCCGCAATCGCTAGAGCCAAGAGTCGAGCGGATCTTCGAGCGAACCACTCTGCCTGACTTTGCTCGAGCTGTCTGTCGAGCGATGTTCGAGCGAACCAATCTGCCTGACTTCGCTCGAGCGGTTAGAGACTCTGCTTGAACGGTGGACCAATTTCCACAATACTCAACAAAGTGAACATGAAGTCAAGTCGATCACAATAAAAAAGACTCTGCTATGGATCACGAGAAGACTCTGCTATGGAGGAGAAGACTCTGATACTGAAACAGTTGCTCAGACAGTAGCTCAAGCAATAGCTCAAACAGTTTCTCAAAGAGTATCTAAACATCGTCGACTCAGTAAGCTCCTTTCAGATTACATGCAATATCTCTTAGTGATGAAATCTACTATGATGTCTATTGTGGCAGGCATTTGGGATATTAGATATAGAGATACATGTGCTGAGGCTAAAAGATTCTTTCGCAATAAGGGACTAGGACCAAACTGCAAGGAAAAGGTTGCTTGTGAAAAGCTCCTTGATGTGAATACAGATGTTAAACCTGTTCATGTGAAGGGAGATAGAAGCAAGTCTGTATTGTTTGATGCATGCATGCTGGCCAAAGAGCTGCAAAAATTGGAGGAGATCGAGAGATGGGAGGTAATCAGCAAAGTGTGTGTGGAGATGTTGTCATACGCGTCAAGTCATTGTCGACCAGATGCTCACGTTCAGCAAGTAAGTAGAGGTGGACAGCTTATCAATCTTGTTTGGCTGCTGATGGCTCATTTTGGCCTGGTTGAGCAGTTCGTATTCACTGCCTGTTTTGGCCTTGCAAAATTGATTGTGGAAAAGTAGTAACTTTTTCGTCATTCGCTACATGTTTATGGTTGGAATTTGACGGACTTCTTCTTCTTTTTCTTTTTTTTTTTTCTCGTTATATGATCTCTAATCTCCTTCGTTTGGAAAGAATTAATTGAATTGGGATATAATCACCAATATATATCTAACCATGCTTGTGTTTTTTATATTTCTTGTATATAAAATTAGAAGGTCCATTGCATTCGCCACAACGATGAGAAAGGGTAGAATCATTCGCCACAACGATGAGAAAGGGTAGAATTGGGGATACTCTCTAGACTGCCTTTGTAAAGTGGAAACCAAAGAATGGGTGTAAAAGTGACTCAAGGCACAGACGGACAAATTAGGATACATGAGATCGTTAATTCTGTACTCTTGAGATCAGGCTCAAGTTCTCATGGGCCGGCAGTATGTCCCGAACAACTTTCTGCATAAACATTTTCATAAATTGAATTTCCATACATATTTCCAACAAGCTGGTTGAGAGGGGATCATGATTTTGAAAAAAAAAAAAAGAGAGAAAAAATTAATTAAAAATATTATAAAGTTAAAATATTGTTAGAATATAATTTTTTAATATTAGTTTTATTTTCAAATTAAAAAAAAAAATTGATTTGTTTTTGTTTTGTTTTGTTTGGATGTTCGAAAAAGTTTTTAATGTAATGATTAGATAATAATTAGATAAAAAAGTTAAAAATTAAAAATTAAAAAATATTTATATTTAAGTGGTGTTTAGACGTAAGAGAGGAGGAGGATGTTGAAGTGGTAGAAGGAAGAGAAAACAAAACTCTAAATAAAGACTAAACGTGTTAGCTAGGGACTAGCATTTTACAAATAAATATTTTATATATTAATTAAGGGCGGGTAGGCAGGTGAATTACGAATAAATTTTCAACTCACCTGCCATTTGCTTGTTTCTTATTTCTTTGTTTTTTTAAGTAGGAGTTCATTGGCCCGTTTGGATTAAGGTTTGATTTTGTGTCTAACAATAGTATCTATTCCATTCTGTTTCGGTTATTCCAACTGATTTTTTCGTTCTGTGATTCCGGCCATTCTAGACCACATTCTGTTCCTTAGTGTAATGATAATTTTATAATTTTCTTAAGTTTGGATTGCCTTTTCGTAAATTTTAAATCTAGATAGTATTTATGTAATTTTAAAATCTAAAATTCTTTTAATAACTTTAAATATGTTTCCTCGTTCTCTCTTTTTAAACTTTATTATTTTTAATAATTTTTTAGCTCTTTCATTTATTTATTTTTTATCTCAACTCAAGTCTGTGATTTTTTTTTTATTATCTTTTAGCACCATCTCTACCATTTTTTAATATTTTCGACGTATATTCGTTTTAGTAAATAAATCTTGTTGCGTCACAGCGGCAAAGACTAGTAAGTAGTATATATATAAATACGGTAGTCTCTTGTAGTACGTAACAAGATCTTCCGTTATGCATCAACAAAAGATTCCCCTCTTTTCTCTCAGGAAAAGGTGGAGAGAGAGTGTGCTTTAGGCACGTTTTGAGTTTGTTATAACGGTTTTTTGAAGGTTTTCGCAGCGGCTTGCATCGTCAAGGGAGCCGGTTGGTGGTGGGTAGTAGTGGTTTGGACGGTGGGTTGAGGTTGTTGTAAGGTGTGGTATGGAGGACCTTGAGGATCGATGGGAGTTCTTGAAGCTTACTGAGGAAGAGAATACATATATTGTGATTGATGCAGAACATCTGGCTAGTGACGCTGCAAAGGGGGAAAAAAGCTTGGTGGGCAAGCTGACTTCAGAGAGAAAGGCAAGTAAGGAAATCATCAAGTCTACTTTCACAAAGATCTGGAGGCTGCAGGGATCTTTTGATTTCCTTGAGATAAGTCAAAACCTGTTTGTTATCTCGTTTGAATTTTTGGTTGATAAGGAGAGGATCTTAGAGGGAAGACCTTGGCTATTTGATAATCATCTACTTGTTCTACAGTCGTATGATGGTCTAGTCGCTCAGTAGAAGCTTACGTTTGATCATGAAAGATTCTGGGTTAGATTGCATAATCTGCCTTTGGCTTGTATGAACAGGGAGATTGGGAAGTAGATTGGAGAATCCTTGGGTTCTATTGTGGAGGTGGAGACGAGAGATGATGGTATAGCCTGGGGTAATTTCCTCAGTGTTCGTATCACTTTGGACCTCAGGAAAGCCATGGCAAGGGGGAGGACTGCTAACCTCCTAGGGTGTCGAATGTGGGTTCCAATGACTTATGAAAAACTGCCTAAACTGTGTTTTAGATGTGGGAGAATTAAGCATAGTACTGGTGGGTGCCAAGCTCGTGTTGAGGTGGGAGGTAAGATGCAGTATGGGAGTTGGTTAAAAGCTCAAATTAGTCCTAGAGGGAGGGGGGAGTCTATGAGTACTTCTTATAATTTGCACCAAGAGGAGGGCAGTAATGAGGGTTGTGAAGAGAAGGAGCAAGGGGAGTCTTGTTCAAGAAGCTGCCCCATTGTTAGTCTAGGGGGAGATCTGTTAGTGAGAAGGGCCACATTTTCAAAGGGGGGTGCTGAGAAGGGGTTAGAAGAAGGTGGCGAAGGGGTTATGCATTCGGGAGACAAAGTGTTTGTTGAAAGTCCTATGTGGAGGGATAATAAGAAGGCTGGTAGCCTCACTTTGCAAGTTGAACAAGTGGTTGAGACTGCTGTGGTAAATTATGTGGTGCAGTGTGGTGTTAAGGCAGCTCGACTTGGTGAGTTATTTGAAACAGAAAATAAAGGGAAGATTAATGAGAATGTGGGTATGAAGAGATGGAAGAGGAGGGCAAGAGTGGTGAGGAAGACACCTCTGGCAGGGCAGGAGGTAGAGAGGAAGAGAAAGGGGGGTGATGATGTTTCTATTGGGGCCTCAGTGTTGAAGAACGGGAAGCTGGCTTGTGTTTTATCCGAGGTTGTTGAGATCTCTTCAGGTTTGGTGAAGGCTGCTTGCCAACCCCACCAGCCATTATGAAACTCTTGAGTTGGAACTGCCGAAGGCTTGGGAACCCTCGGACAGTTCAGAGACTTCACTTTATGGTGAAGGAAAAGAAGCCCATGGTTATTTTCCTGATGGAGACAAAAATGCCTTCGGGAAAATTGGATAGAATAAAGAGAAAATTGGGAATGGAGAACTGTTTTGCTGTTGACTGTAGGGGAAGGAGTGGTGGGTTAGCCCTTCTTTGGAGTTGTGAGGTACATCTAGAAATTGTTAACTTTTCTTTCCACCATTTCAGTGCTAGTATTTACTTTATGGAAAGGAGAATCCATTGGAAATTCTCTGGTTTCTATAGTCATCCAGAGACTAGTAAAAGAAGGGAGTCTTGGAGATTATAGTCTTTATTAAACCCTGATAATAAACCTTGGTGTGTTATGGGGGACTTTAATAAAGCAGTTTCTCAGGCTTAGAAGGTGGGGGGTAAACCAAGGGGTGAGGCTCAAATGGATGACTTCAGGCAGGCTCTTATGACTAATGGCCTTTTTGATATGGGATGGACTGGTTGCTAGTACACATGGAGCAATAAGCACTTGGATAATTCCTTCACAAAGGAAAGATTGGATCGATTTGTTGCTAATGGGAAGTGGGCTGATTTGTTTATAGACAGAACCATTGAAATTATACATGCTACACAATCTGATCATAAAGCCTTGTTGATGCATTTGTGCACTGGTATAGCTAGCAGAAGATTAAAGAAGGATTTTTAGGTTTGAGGCAAGTTGGGCCTTGGATGAGGATGGTATACCAATAATTGAGAGGGCCTGGGGCTGTAATGGTGATGGGAACTTTAAAGGTGTCCAAGAGAAACTGAGAAGCTGTGAGATGGGACTAGTTAGATGGAGTAGACAAAAAAAGGTGAAGTTGAGCAGATCTTGAGGCAACAAATGGGCTTTTTCAATCTGAGCAAGAGAATGAGGGCAATCATAATATGGAGTTGATTGGTCAACTGCAGTCTCAAGTGGGGCGCATCCTTGAACAAGATGACCTAAAATGGAGGCAGAGAGCTAAAAGGAACTGGTATAACCTTGGTAACAAAAACACCAAGTTTTTTCATTCATGTGCAAATCAAAGAAGAAAGAAGAATCATATCAGGGAATTAATTGACTCACAGGGCAACACTATAAAGACTCAGGAGGATATGGAAGAGGTGTTCCAGGTATATTTCAAAAATCTGTTTAGCTCTACTAGTCCTTCGAGGCAGGCAATTGAGGTTTGTCTTAAAGACCTTCATTTTTGTGTTAACTCTGATATGAACTCTGGATTAGAAAAGCGGTTTCTTAAGGAGGAGGTGGACCTTGCTTTGAGCTAAATGGCTCCTCTCAAATCCCCTAGCCCTGATGGGTTTGGGGCAAGTTTCTACAAGGCCTACTGGAGTGTTGTTGGGCAGGATGTTACTGAGGCTGTACTGCATTTTCTCAACAGTGAGACTGATATGGACACTTGTGTCAACAAGACCTTTATTGCCCTTATATCTAAGGTATCTAACCCCTCTATGGCTACTGAATTCAGACCCATTAGCTTGTGTAATATCCTTTATAAGCTTGTTTCGTAGGTGTTAGCTAATAGGCTTAAAAAGGTGCTGCCCCACATTATTTCCTGGGTCATGACATTGTAAGTGTGATTAAATTTATTGCTTCAAACTTATTATAAATGTGTTAGTAAATATTTATGGCATTTTGAGTTTTGTTTCAGAGAAATTATATTCTCAAGTCGATCTGTAGAGTATATCTAGTAAAATGTTTATATAACATAATTTTATTTAGAAGATAAATTTTAAATTTTGAATTTTACAAATCTAATATTACCATACATCAAATAATGTGGATAATGTGCTCTACAAACCATCTTAAGAATATAATAACTCTTTGTTTTATTGTAAAGATGTATTAAAAAAAGTACTTAATAGTTTATTATCTTTCCTAATTCTTGTTAATTGGTTCATGAATTCCGGCCTAATAAAATATGTGTTTTTTTCTTGCATTGTTTTTTCAGGCTTTTTTGTTTGAGGAGGTGTCATTCCTTGAGATACATGATTCTTGTTTGAGAATTGGCATTTGGCAATTTAGAGTTGGATCGGTATGGGGAGTTGGGATGAAGATTAGAATGTAGATGGGTTGGCGACTTCAAGTTGAACAAAAATATGAGAATGGCGGCTGGATAATGGGAAATGGGTTCTTTAATTTGGACAATGGTTAATTTGTCGTTTTTAATATGTAACTTATTATTTTTTATGTCGTGGATTTTACTTGGTAACTTAGTGCTATTTATGGACTGTAGTTCTTTATTTGTCTGTATTTCTTGATCTTATCATTATTGTTGTATTGTTTTTTTAGTGTTAATTGTATTTCTTTTAATGTAGATGTTTTGTAGTCATCATAGGTAATTAGGTATATAATGTTTAAATTCTTTCCATTAGTTTGAATCATCAACATTATGCAACAAACCAAGTTGAAAAAATGAAAAAAAAAAAATGTTGAATTCATGTGCTTGACGAGCCTTAAAATTGGAAACATGGGTCTTAAAAGGCACAAAACTATGTTGTCCAGTACAAGAGGGCATGGACTAAACAGTTGGTGCCTTGATTGTCTACAAATTCAGCATCCACAATGTTTTAAAAAAAAGTGCAAGCGAGGTATGAAATTCTACATTGTCTGGGAGGAAGAATTTATTGCTCTTCATAACGATTTTGATAGGCCTTCAATTGTACTATTGACTAGTTCTGTTGAAGTACGTCTCATATTTGGCTTTGGCCTCCCTTGGAGCTTTTCAAGAGGGACTTGAACTATGACACCTATGATAGAATCAAATGGTAAGAGCCTATCTCAACCAAAAGATTGAGACTTGAGATGTGCCACCTATCATAGAATGACTTTTAGAGTATAAGTGTAGGTAGGGTCTGGAATTTCACGTTACTCTTTTTAATGACCCTAATAGGCCGGTTCAATTATACTATCTCTTGGAGTAGGGTCCAGATGTAGATTGGACCTCTCTTGAGGCATTACAAATGCTAAGGCCAAAAATTAGAACAAATAGTTAGTGAACCCAAACCATCTAATTTTGTATCTACATTCCTTTTATCTCATGTCAAATCTATATACAAGGAAATTGGATATATAGGACATTTTCGAATTGGCAACCAAGATTACTTGTAGAAGAAGTTCAGTACTAAAAGCGATCTGATACTCAATTCTCAAGCAAAGAGGTTTATAGCTTTGCCATATACCAATATTCTCTTCTTCTTCTTCTTCTTCTTTTCTGAAGAAAAAAAGGAAAGATTAGATTATTTGTACCAGATTGGTGCTTAGAGTGTCTACAAAGTCATCATCCAAGTGCTATGTATAGCTTTTCATAAATTAAGGTCTTTCAAGCTTCTGGTCTTGCTGTCTCGGGTATCTATCAAGCATCAATTGAACCGCAAGCTACAGCAACGTCTTTCACGAGGTGATCATGATCAGTCAAGAAAATAACAAGGAGATAGCACTCAATTCTCAAGCAAAGAGATTAATTATTATAGCTTTGCCATATACCAATATTCTCCTCTTCTTCTTCTTCTTCTTCTTTCTGAAGAAAAAAGGGAAAGATAAGATTATTTGTACCAGATTGGTGCTTAGAGTGTCTACAAAGTCAGCATCCAAGTGCTATGTATAGCTTTTCATAAATTAAGGTCTTTCAAGCTTCTGGTCTTGCTGTCTCGGGTATCTATCAAGCATCAATTGAACCGCAAGCTACAGCAACGTCTTTCACGTGGTGATCATGATCAGTCAAGAAAATATACAGGCATACAACTATATATGTAAATTTACATTTTATTTAATTTTATTAGTTTTGAATTAAAGAAATAATAATAATAATTTTAATAGATACTTGATAAAAAGTTGTAATGTAGTTGTCTATTTAATTATCACCTCTCTTTAAATGAAAAATAACATCTTTAATCTTTTTTATTTTTTTTTTTATTTTTTTATCATCCTCAAACAAAATAACTAGACATATAAAATCATTTAAAATAGGTCATATAGTAAGTGTACGTACGTGAATAAAAACATCAAAATTCCAAATGACTGGAAATAATTTTAAATGTTAGGATAACTAGCTAGGTATACTCTTAATGAAAAATTTTATTTATCATCCCTACACACCATACACTACATTTTTTTTTATTTCTTTCTCTTATTAAATGTGTGGTATATAGATGATGAGTTCAAGAATTCAATAAGTTTAAGAAGAATAAAAAAAAATCTAAAGAAATAAAAAAAATAAAAAAGTGTAGTGTGTGGTGTGTGAGGATGATGAATAGTAAAACTCATACTCTTATAGCTCACATTTTGATGTGGATTGTGGCTCCTAAAGCTAAAATGACTATTTTTTATTTATTTATTATTGACATAGTACTTTAACCCTTTATTCTGTTTCGCTGTAAATTTCAAATTGTTTAGGGTATATTCCAAACAGTTTTGGCAATGAGTTGATTTGTTACGTACAGTCACTTTTGTGTACTCTTTACGCACTCTACTGATGCGATTGGTCAAAATAATTATTTTATATTTAAAAAAAGTGGCGCAACCAGTCACATTAATGGAATACTCAAAAGTGACTGCACATAAAATTTTTATTTGGCAATTTCATCTCAAAATTATGTCAAAGTGGCATCTATTGTAATTTTTGTAATTCTTCTTCATCTCAACGTCTACAAATAGCAGCTCCCTTCCTCCCCTAGTACTAGATGATCTCTCACTCTCTCAGTGTCTACTGTCTAGTCCTTCACTCCGTGAACGTGGCATGCATGTGGCCAGCAGTCGGTTTTAGGCAACCGTAGCTTAACAAAAGGGGAAATCAAAGTATGTTTGCTAATTTTCTATTATTTCAGCACATGAGTGTTTATATTTAGCTCGTACACTCGCATTAAAGGGATGTATCAGCGAATACTATTCATTCTCACACCTACTTTTTTATTAGGTGTGTGTTTTTCATAGAGTATAGGATGTTTTCATAGGGTGTAGAGTGTAGGGTGATAAATAGTGACTAATGAAAAGAAATTTTCTGCATTAAATCCACTATTAGTTACGGATCTTATAGTGTACGTGCCATTTGTTGTCTTTTATTATTCTATTTGCAAATCCTCTATTAATTTTTCTTTCGTTAGATTATAAAATTACTTTTAATGTAAAGTAAATTTACAGTATCATATAAAATCTATAACTTTCCAATAGAAGGCCCAAACCACATGGCCTATACTCCAAAAGGATTGGTCAGTGATACAATTGGAGCCCTACTGAAATCTAATAAAGAGCAAGAACTTCTACTTCCCAAGAAAGATAAAAAGGCTGTTGAAAGACCTGTTAGATAGTCCAACATAGTCACTGTCACTACGAAAAATTAGAAAATAGAAATGTCTCTCACGCACAACATAATGCAGCGGCGTCATTATGGATTAATTGAGATCAGAATCAGTTCCTCAATCTTCTTATTGTTTCCTAGATAGTTAAGGGAAGTGATATTAGCATATAGAGAGAGAATATAGCTAGGTAGCCATGAATGGTCTGATTTGATGATATGAGGGGGAAGATCAGTGAGTGATCCGAATTAGATGCTGATCAGTCCTGATCATCTGGCCGTCATGTTACTGCGTGAAATAGCGCAACGACATGTGAATCAGTCTCACATGCAAGTTAATTAGGCCATTGCTAGGCGAGTCCCATGCATGCGCTAATCATTGATTAACAGGCCAGAGTTCCTTTTGGTAACCAAGGAAAGGTAATACGACAATACAAGGATCACTTATGAATATATATTTTATTAAACGGTACGTTTTCCTAGTATCTTTGATTAGTCACTGCACTGATTGCTACCTTTGACACCAAGAGGATTTGCTTGCTCTCTCTCCCAAAAACCCTGTTGATACAATTATAGATAAGATCTTCTATAGACGTTCTTTTCATGATTTTAGCTAAAAAATAGCAGAGATATGGAGTGACTCTTATCTCCTTTATAAGTGTTCAAGTCTTATAACATAAAAGATTGGTTTGGTTACATTAAACTAAACTATCTCATCTCATCTCATCATTACAACTTTTTCAAACTCCAACACAAAATATAATAAACAATCTAACTTCTTCAAAATATCAAAATAAAAATAATATTAAAAAATAATATTATAACAATATTTTATTTAGCGTTCAACAAAACATTTCATTTCATCTCATCTCATCGAACTGGTAACCAAACTAGGCGTAAATGATTCGTTTCATATGTCCGTTTCTGTTCCAATCTGTTTCATTTTAGATCAAACAACAATTTCAAGAAATTTTCATCCTTGATCCAAAATGGTTTTAAATTGAATAAATTTGATGTCCCAGTGAAAAAAATTTGTGTTTCTCACTAGTTGGCAGCTGAAATTTCCTTTTAAGGCTGTCTCGAGGAAAGAAAGTTGAAAGTTGTCTAGTAGAAAGAACTGCGGCACAACCTTTCATTCGTTTGGTTCATTTTTCGAACCAAAAGGGAGATAGATCGAGGGAAAAAGTAAGGAAAAGGAGATATGGTCGAGGTCATTCCAAACAGGCTGCAGAAGACATGGGAGATATGGAATGTCAGGGGAGTCATTCTCTTCAGCCTTTCACTACAAATCGTACTGTTTTTGGGTGCTCCCATGAGAAAACGCACAGGAAATAGGCTCTACATCCTGATCATATGGGCATCATACTTTCTAGCCGATTGGGCCGCTAGCTTCACTATCGGGCTCATCACCAGCAGCAGGAACTCATCTAAGATTATTGAAAGGAGCGACCTTCTTGCATTTTGGGCTCCGTTCTTGTTGTTACATCTTGGTGGGCCGGACACCATAACTGCTTTTGCCCTGGAGGATAATGAGCTCTGGCTTAGGCACTTCCTCACCCTGATATTCCAGGTTGTCGCCTCGTTTTATGTCTTCCTGGAAACACTACCAAACAACAAGCTATGGCTCCCGACTTCCCTCATTTTCCTGGCAGGAGTCATCAAATACGGTGAACGGACACTTTCTTTATATCGTGCAAGCTGGGGTACATTCCGAGAAACCATGCTTACAGATCCAGATCCTGGACCAGAGTACGCGAAGCTCATGGAAGCATTCTATTCAAAGAAAGTAGCCAGACTTCCTACAACAATGTCATAAACAGTAGATGATGTTACTAAAGAATCCAAGTCCGCCTTCTATTCTTCTCAACGGCCGAGAGATCAGAAGAAGGGATTAGATGAGTTTGAGGTGGTAAAATATGGTTACCACTTCTTCAAAATCTTCAAGGGGCTCATTGTTGATCTCATTAGCCACAATGATCGAAATGAGAGCAGAGAGTTTTTTCTTGTGAGCAGTCCTGATGATGCGCTTAAAGTGTTGGAGGTTGAACTCAACTTCATCTACGAAGTCCTCTATACCAAGTTCGTTGTGATACATAAGCCAATAGGATACCTTTTGCGCTCTGTAAGCTGGGTTTCGGTTTTGGCGTCCCTTGGGGTCTTCTTTTTTGTAGATTGCAAGAATGGTTTAGATAAGTTTGATATTCGAGTTACCTACACCCTGCTGCTCGGTGCCTTGAGCCTGGAGGCAATAGCACTCTTCAAGCTCATTTTCTCTGATTGGACAACAGCTTTTCTCGACAAGAGGACTACAAATTCAAGAGTCCGGGCCATCTTCCACAAATATCTCAAAATTAGAGGGTCAAGGTGGTCTGAATGCAACAATGAGTCTGGTACCGAGTCAAGGACTACACCAGTATTACTTCGCAGGTGGTCTGAATCCGTGGAAGGATTTAATTTGATTACATACTGCCTCAAGCAACTTCCGAAAAATGCAGATCAGTGCTGCCTTGGCAGTTTTAAGAAGGCTGCTCATTTGTTGCATCGTATACAGAAATATTGTCGCAAAAGAGGGCTTGAACCATTGGGTGCCCAGGGTTTTCTAGATGAGTGGAACTATGCGTCCAAAAAACCCTTGACGAAAAATCTATGGAATTTTATCTTTGACAAACTGTTGGAGAAATCTAAAAAAGCAGTTACACTAGAAAATACCAAGACGATAAGTTCAGCTAGAGGTGCTTACGTTCTCCAGGAATACAAAAACGAGGCCAAAGGGGATCAAGTACTACAAGTACTTTTTGAAACACTAAAAACAGATTATATTGAAAATGTTACCTATGATGAGAGCCTTCTACTTTGGCACATTGCTACTGAACTCTGCTATCGTGGAAGTGAAGTCGATCACCAGACAAAAGCTCAACCTGATGAACATGAACTTGGCCATCATGGAAGTGAAGTCGATCACCAGACAAAAGCTCAACCTGATGAACATGATCTCGGCCATCATGGAAGTGAAGTCGATCACAAGAAAAAAGATTATCAATGTCATGAACTCAGTAAGCTAGTTTCAGATTACATGCTATATCTTTTAGTGATGAAACCTACTATGATGTCTGCTGTGGCTAGTATTGGGCAAATTAGATATAGAGATACATGTGCTGAGGCTAAAAGATTCTTTCTCAATAAGGGACTAGGGCCAAACAATAAGGAAAAGGATGCTTGTGAAAAGCTCATTGCTGTGAATACAGATGTTAAACCTGTTCATGTGAAGGGAGATAGAAGCAAGTCTGTATTGTTTGATGCATGCATGCTGGCCAAAGAGCAGCAAAAATTGGAGGAGATCGAGAGATGGGAGGTAATCAGCAAAGTGTGGGTGGAGATGTTGCCATACGCGTCAAATCATTGCCGACCAGATGCTCATGTTCAGCAAGTAAGTAGAGGTGGACAGCTTATCAATCTTGTTTGGCTGCTGATGGCTCATTTTGGCCTGGTTGAGCAGTTCGTATTCACTGCCGGTTTTGGCCCTGCAAAATTGATTGTGGAAAAGTAGTAACTTTTTCGTTATTCATGTTATATGGTTATGATTAGATTGAATTTGATGTACTTTTTTCGATATATCTCTAATCTCCTTTGCTTGGAAGGAATCAATTGAATTGGGATATAATCATGATCAATATATATCTAATGTCCTTCCGATAGGAAAATTCAGCTTTACTCATTGACCTTTTTCATGCAAAGCAAATGAAGTCACTATCGGTATATCAAGAAAGAAAAACTTTAAAGACGTTATAATTTCAAAATTTTGAAGAGAAAAGTACCACGCTTGTATTTTGTTTTTCTTAATTACGAAGAGCAAATGGTTACGTCATGTATGAGATTCTCAAAACACTACTGAAATTGTAATACCCAGCCCCAAGCCCATGAACCAGGCTAGGAAGAGCCCAGCCCAGAAGACTTACGCGACGTCGTTTTTTGGATAAGACGACTCCTTTCATTTTTTTCTTCCCCGAACCCACGCTCCATCCCAACGGTTTCATTTTCTTTTTCCCCCTCCGAAATCTTCTCCTTCCGTCAGTTGCTCCCCCACTTGATCTTCCATGAATCCCACTTTCCTTGTTTCTTTTTTCCACGCCCCTTTAACTGATTTTTCTTTTCTTCACCTCTTCTCAACAGACGCTCTCTCTCTCTCTCTCTCCCTCAATTTTATTTTCATCTCCTCGTCTACTCTCCTCATCCGCCAGCCACGAGAACCACCCTTCTCCTGCACGATGGAAACCTCCGGGGCCATTGACTCAAGTCCTCGCTGCACATCATAAACACCACCGTAGGCCGTTTCTTTCCACGACAAGCCACCACCTTTAGGCAGCCCACTGCCCAGCCCACGCGACGCCGAGGGCATGAACTGCCATGTCCAGCCACTTCTTCAGCACAACAGACGCCTCCACTTCCAGCGCAAAACCACCGCAGATCTCCCTGCATCTCAACGCAGCAACGCCACACGACCAGAGAACAGCATGCACCGTAGCAGCAGCGTCCGCTGCACTAGACCACTGCTGTGCAGAGTGAGGACCACGGCCAACGCCAAGCGGAGGACCACCGCCTCACGCCTCCCACAGACGGTCTTCCAGCGTGCACCGCCGCATGCAAGCCTCTTTCTCCTCTGTTATTCTACACAGAAACAGAGCACTTGCTCTCCAAAGCCGCGAGGCATGCCTTGCCAGTGTTGGGCCACGACGCCACCGCCAGCTGCAACAGAAGACATCGGAGAACAAGCCTCCACTGCCCAGTTGTTCTCCAGCACCACCGTCCGCAGCCCCATGTCGCACGAAGTGTAAACTCGCTCTCCCTTTCCCTCGGATGCTCTCTCTCTCATCACTTTGTCTCTCTCACTCTTATCACTCACTCTCTCTCTCTCTCTCTCTCTCTCTCACAGTGCTCAGCCGCCAGCTCCGCCCGTGTCTCAGCCACCTCGCAGCTGCTCTCACGGTGAGCCTCTGCAGCACGAGTACCTTGGGTCTAGCGAATACGTCCCTGCTAAGTTATGTTTATGTTTTTATGTAAGGCCTTTACGTAGGTGGTAGGAAGGATTAGTTATATGGAATTACAATTTTTGCCCTCAGTTTTAAAATATGTTGTTTTAAAGTTATATTTCAGTGGGTTAGTTTTACGTTGTGCCTGTTGTCTTATTATAGAAAACTTTTTTTTTTAAGGGTGCATCAGCTTTACCTTTGAGCATATATATATCGAGTCTTTTCTGTTCCTAGCAAGTCTGTGAGTGCATGGTCCTTCCACTCTTTATCATTAATCATTTCCCGCAGCACTAATTTTGGTTGATGTATTATACTAATCTGTTTGCCTAGAATGTCAAGACCCGACCAGTTCTCTCACTAGAAATAGATATTTGCCTCATTTATCTGCCAACTTAATTACTCTATGATCATTGAGAAACAAGCTGAGATTGACTTCCATGATGGAGAAACATTCCAACAAACCGAATCCTGAAATGGATGGTATTTTTTTTACAATATTTTTCTCTCATAAATTTAGTCCACATAGAATTGCCATATAATGCACTCCACGCCAACTTCACACAGACAGCCTTATGGACTTCCCATAAATCACGAATGCCTAAACCTCCCTCAAGAACTGGTTTACAAACTTTCTGCCAAGATACCCAATGTTTTTTACGATGCTCTTCCATACCTCCCCATAAAAAGCAAGCAAAAATAGAGTTCAACTTCCTAATTACCATTTTCGGGATATCCATTACCGACATAAGGTGAATAGGTAAGCTTGATAATACATGTCGTAGCATAACTATGCATCCCCCTGCTGATAAAAGAATTCCTTTCCAGCCATCTAGCTTCGCACGTACCTTACTTAATAACTCCTCAAACCAACGCATATTGATCACAGAAGGAGCAATAGGAATTCCCAGGTATTTACAAGGAAAATTGCCAAGACCGTACCTAGTGATCTGTTGTAACTTTTTTTCCTCATACACGACAAGTGCTTAGAAAAATAAATTGCCGACTTACCCTTGTTTTCCTTTTGTCCAAACTACTTCGAATAACAGTCTATAACCTCCAGAAGCCCTTTCACTGATTTTGATTCCCATTTAAAAAGAAAACAACATCATCTACATAAAGTAAATGGAATACCTACAAACTCACTCTCAGAATGGGAAGAGGTATGATTTTTCGGACATCTACAGCTTGCTTGATCATCCTTGTGAAAACTACCTCAACTAGAATGAATAAGTATGGAGAAAGTGGATCCCCCTAACGAATTCCTCTAGATAATTGGAAATACCCTCGATAAGTTCCATTAAGCATCACAGAAAAACTACAATTCTGAACACAATTTTGAAGAATGCCAATAAACTTATCTGAGAACCCATAAGCATGTAAAGCCTCCCATAAGAAGCCCCACTCCAATCTGTCATACGCCTTCATCATATCCAATTTTACCATAATGTTCCCCCCTCTAGATTTCTTGTTTAAACAGCGCAACATTTCTTGTGCCAACAAAGCATTTTAAAAAATGCTACGGCCTTTAACGAATGCACCTTGTTCTTCTGAAATAATACTAGATAATAAAGGCCGTATTCTTCCAACTAAAATCTTTGAAAGCACTTATAGATAACCGAACATAAACTTATAGGCCGAAAATTTGCAAAACTATCCAGCCTATTTGTTTTAGGAATAAGAACAAAAAACGAAGAAGTATAGTACGGACTCAAAGGTGCACCTGAAAAAAAAATCAATAGCAGCTTTGAGCAGTCCGACCCCACTATATCCCAGCAGGAATTAAAAAAATTGACCCCAAATCCGTCAGGCCTCAGACTACTATCCTCCGGAATAGACTTCATGGCTGCTTTCGTTTCTTCCATAGATGGCAGCTTGAGAAGCTCAAAATTCTCCTCCTCCGATATAGTCTTATGAATCAACTTAGAAACTTCATCTTGAACATTGTATGCCCTTCCGACTGTAGCAAATTCTCGAAAAAATCTACTGCACCATCATGCACCTCAATCGGTGTCTGAAGCATTTGGCCGTTCTGTAATTCCATTCCTTCAAAGAAAGCTTTAGACGTTTCAACTTTGCAGCCAAGTTCAGTAATCCTTCAAATTGAGTAGGTTCCTTCCAAACTTCTTAATTCAACATCACACATGCCCAACACTGACTCAACCTCAAAAATAAAAATATTAAATATATTTTATATTTTCATTACTTTATTTATTTTATATAAAACAAAATAATAAAAAATAAAATAAAATAATCTTTTTCTTATATATATACGCAATGGGGCAAGTAACATGCCTAGATCCATCTCAGTTCAAGCATAGTGTCACTCAAAAAAAAAAAAAAAACAATTAAATAGAGTACACCCTCTTATTTGCAACAATTACCATGGATGTTCACACCTCATAAGATTATCAATATCAAAAGTTCATGTGAGTGTGTGAGTGAGCAAACTTATATAGAAGAGTAACTCTTTAATTCTTTTTCTCTTCAATTATATTTTTGATAATATTATTTATGATTATTTTCTTCTTATAGATGCTTCCAAAAGATTGTCACTCACTTCAAAAGTCAAACTTTATGCTAGAGCCTAGATACAGGAGTATCTCCTCCAAATTCTAGTTTGCACAACTCCATTTTCATGTCCATTTTTGTTGCTCATCTTTTTCCACAATAATTTGAGCAACGATTCTTTCTATAAAGACTTAATAGATAGATCCGTGTAGGGTGTTTATCTGTTTTCGCAATGATTCAACACCGACTATTTCTATATGGATCAACCATTTGTGTTTGGCAAAGGGAGATCCATTTATTATTGTACTAGGTTCAACTAGTATTAGTCCATTCAAGGCATGAATTCCCTCTATGATGAGCATCTAAATAATAAATATGGAACTTAATTATAATGAACATACATATAAGTTCTTCACTGTGCTTATAAAGGAACTTTGTCAAGATGACCCATAGAGTTAGTATGCACAAAGTGAAATGCACAAAGTAAAGAGATGCATAAGTTCAATAATTTATTTTGTGAGAACACATGTACTTCAAAACTTTGACATATCAAGCATACACTTCCCAAAAAAAATTAGAAACAAACTAGAAAAAAAATTATGTATTTTAAGCTGAAAAATAGAAACATAAAACAAAACAAAACAAAAATGCATGTCCTAGACTAATGCAATAATATAAGGTGTCTTTCACTTGATATCACACACATCTATGGCTTTCTTTCTTGGTAAAATCCACTCATTATCTTTTTTGACCACCCATTTTGCTTTAGGTTTTGACTTATCCATATTACTTTGTACACTTTTTCCTTTGTTGAGAAGACAAAATTCTACTGGTTCACCAAGCATAAGGCTTATGGAGGTTATTTGATGACTCAACTCTTCAACCTTATTTTCTAAATTCTTTTTCTTCCTTGTATATTTTCTTTTTCTTTCTTTTTCTTGTACTTTTCTCAAGTTAACGCAATATGGCCAAGAATACTACAAAAATGACAAGTAGAAATAAACATACCTTGGTTCGGCTTATTTGTTATTGATCTATTATGTGAGGTTCTTGGAACATGATTTTTAGACACGGCCTTCTTTGGAGCTTCCTCATCTGGACTTCCTTTAATAAAAATGATACTTTTTTGATGACGTGGCAGCGGATGATGAGGTTTTAAGTTCCATACCTTGGGAAGTCTACCCCAAACCCGTGCAATCACAACTAGATTTTTGAAAACTCAACACCTCGTCAAGTTTCTGAGTTGCAGTTTTTTGTTGGTACTCTTGAGAACTCTTCAATTCTTTGTGTAGTGCATCCTTTTGAGCCTTTAATCTTGATATCTCAACTTCAGAATTTTTCAGTGCCTCGGAAAGATTGTTCTTTTTATTCTCTTCTACTGTGAGTTTGTTGTACAGCTTCTTGTTCACTTTTTCAACTTGACCACTTCTTCACATAAATCATCATAAGCATCCTGTATACTCAGTTCATGGTTAGCATCAACAAGAGCTACATCCTAGTTACTGCCATTATACACATTTTCAGATTTTGTTAGCACAATTTCAGAAAAATCATTAACAACAGTAGAAAAAGCCACAAAAGAATTTTCATCACCAGATGATGAACTTGAAATTTCAGATTCTGAACTGTCACTAAGTGTGACGTTAAGAGCTTTTCCTTTGTTTCTTTTAAAGTTTGGACACTCAATTCTTATGTGACCATAACCTGAGCATTCATAGCACTTCACTTTATCTTTTTGCTCAAATTTATCTTTGTTCTATTTTTTAGAATCACTTTTTTTAGCAGGAAATTTCTTACCTCTCTTTCGCTTTCCATTTGTTCTCTTGTTGTTAAACAAGAATTTTCTGAATTTCCTTGCAATGAGATTTATATCCTCATAGTTTAGATTTTTTTCATCAGAAAAATCATCTCGATCTTTTTCCACAGTTTTTAAAGTGTTAGCAGGAAGGAGGAGCGCCCACGTGGGATGACCCCCTCCCTTCAATAAGACAAACATATGGCATTAAGCCATACGTTACATGTCTTGTAACGCATGGCTTAATGCCATACATTACAAGCCGTTACACTGCATTTATTTGCAGTGTAACGGCTAGCCTTCAGTGGACTATATATAGTCCCTCTCAAGAAGGTTTTGACACCATTCTGAAAATAGACAAAAATCTCTCTCTTTTTTGTTCTCTCTTGAAAGAGTATTTAGGCTATGGATTTGTTAAGTGTTACTCTAGTTTTATACTACATAGTACACTTCGCCACTAAAAGGAAATGCTTGTGAGTTGTCAATCTAGAGAAACTTGTGGAGCAATTTTGTAAGCTGAGCTTGAGGTATTTTTTCCGCTGTACTTTCTTACATTGGTATCAGAGCCATCGTAATTGCTTCCAGTTTTTTTTATTTGCATATGCATGTAAATTGTAAATGTGCCATTTTATTTTTTTTATTTTTGAGCTTGAGTTGCGTTTAAAAAATATATATATATTTGGTCGAAACCGGTGCAGTGGTGCAGTGCGCACCAACACACGGTGGTGCAGCGCGCACCACCTCTCCACCCGGTGGTGCAGCGCGCACCACCTGAATGTGGTGGTGCAGCGCGCACTGTAGGGTGCTGCGCAACACCCCTGATATGGTGCTGCGAGCACCACAGTGCCGCATGCACCAACTGGAGCCCACGGTGCATGGTGCACCGTGGGGGCACCCAGCGGTGCTGCGCACACCAGGACGGTGCTGCGAGCACCGACGTGGTGCTGCGCGCACCTCCCTAGGTGCTGCAGCAGCACCCAGCCTCCTCCGAAGGTTGTTTCCGACGAAAAACAACCCCAGTAAACCCTCAAAATGGTGGCCGGAGTGTTTTTTTCGGTTACTGTTCACGTGAACAGTAACCCACTGGAGGTAGAAGATGACTTCGAAGTCATCAACGGGCTGGGCCGAAATTAATGGGCTGGGCCGAACGGCCCATTGGTTTTTCTGTTTAAAAAAAAAAATTAATTGGGCTATTTTCGGCCCAGGTTTTTTTAGTTTTTTTTAATTAAGCCCATTTTTTTTAAAAGAATGTAAAATTATAAAATGGCACAATGGGGTTTTGAACCCAAGACAACCTACTAAACTAAGGAGATAAGCGCACCACTGGGCTGCGAATATTCTTTGGTTTAGGTGGAGTTTTTTTTATTTATTTTTTTTAATAAAAAAATAAAATAAAAATAATAATAATAATAATAATAATAAATAAATAAAATTGCATGAATTAATATATGCTTAGATATATTGATATATTACATGTGATCTTTTGTTTAATGATTTAGATTAAATATGATAACATGTGAATATTTAGTTATATTCATGCTATTGTTTTTTCCATAATGTTATATTACATGTGATCCTTTATTTAATTTTTATTAAATGTGATAACATGTATGTGTGAATTGAACATGTGGAAATGTGATTATTTTATCATTGTTGATTGTTAGACTTGAATGTTTAGACATTAGTCTTCATTTCTTTTAGTGATAAAAATATAGAAAATCCCACCAAGTAGTCTTAGTTAGAATTGTCAGTGTGAATGATAGGCTGAAAGAATTGCAGTGACCCCAGTAAGAACTATAAATGCATTGTATAGCCAAAAGACCATGGTGACCCCAGTAAGAACTGTAAATGCATTGTATAGCCAAAAAGACTACAGTGGCCCCAGTAAGAACTGTAAATGGACTGATGGAACAAGAAAAATGGACTATAATGGTCTCATATGAACCATCTTTGTAGACTGGCCCAACAGGTCACTGTAGTCTGGCTATCTTTGTAGACTGGCCCAACAGGTTGCTATGGTCTGGGTAGCTGTCCTTGTAGACTGGCCCAAAAGGTTACTGCGATTTTAGTAGGTTATGTCTTTACATATGACTAGGACTAGGAGACTACTTAAGATAGTGGCAGTATGGTTAAGATTTATGATGATAAATTCTTTCATATTTTTTTAATAATTTGAGCGTGAATTAGGTTAGAAATTTAGTAATTGGATATTGTGGCGCAAGAGATGATTATGAAACCTAGCGATTTTTCGATCTTGCAACATGTCTAAATTATTCTTTTTCTATCTTGAAAGGACACGGCAAATTTCTTAGGTGTGTGTATAATATCCCTTCTTTGCGTATTGTAGTGATATGGCATCCAAGACTATAGTTGCCGACTTAAACAAGGGGGAGAAATTAGATGGGGAAAACTATGACATATGGCATCGCAAGATCCAATATGTCTTAGATGAGCAAGAGGTCTTGGAGGCCTTGTCTCATACCCTTATTGTGCCCACGGAAGGGACCTCGGAACAACATAAAATAGATCAACAAGCCTATACTCAATGGGCTAAGAAAAATAGGTGCGCGCGCATAATAATGTTAAGCAGCATGCACAATGATCTAATGTGTGAGTTCGAGATCTATGACACTGCCTAAACCATGTGGGAGGCTTTAAAATTGAAGTTTGGTAGAACTTTAGCCACTAGGTTGCGTGGATTAACCATGAGGTTCGACTCCTATAAGATGCGCTCTGACCACACGATGAAGCAGCATCTTAGGGCTATGTCAACTATGATCCATGAACTTAGGTCGGCAAGAAACAACTTGACAGATGAACAGCAAGTCCAGGCAGTGATTAGGTCACTACCAAATTCTTGGGAGAATATGAGCCAGAACCTGACGCATAACGAGAATATCAAAGACTTTGATGATGTCTCACGTCACTTAGAATTGGAGGCTGAGCACCTAAAGGCTGCTAAGCCCAATCATACGGCCTATGTGGCTAATTCTGGTTCGCGTAAGGCATCAAGGCCTAAGCGCAAGAAGCC
>QEOT01001614.1:479775-555721 GCA_003123785.1 Pterocarya stenoptera | reverse complement strand
TTGACTGTGTCACGAGATGGAGGTTGTGATGACTGCTACTTTGGCATGCTGTCTATGACCATGATTAATACGGTCTAAAGAGGCATCGCTGGGAAAGCGATTCGACCAAAATTGAGTAATATGAGTACAAAAGGAAGATTCTACGATATCGTATCTTCGATAGTGTTTGCTGACGTCAAACTATGACGCTACACCTTGGTAGCGGCTAAGGTTGTGAACATATTGAAATGATTTGAAGGTAGTCAAGCATTGTTTTGAGTTTTTTTTAACTTAAGAGAGTTCAAAAAATGCTTGATCTTGATGCGATCGAATGAGTCTAGGACATGACCAGACACTTTAGGGATGTTACTATGCTAGTCTTCTCTGGGAGAAATTTGGTATATGTACTCCCACCTTTCTACAGATGTGCTTGGTGGTCGCACGGCCTATTTACTTGTATGAACAAGATTGAGAACATTAGAGAGATGCAGACCTGGGGTCATGCCCACTATGTGCGAGTGGGAGATGTTAGCAGGAAGGAGGGGCGCCCACGTGGGCTGACCCCCTCCCTTCAATAAGACAAACGTATGGCATTAAGCCATACGTTACATGTCTTGTAACGCATGGCTTAATGCCATACGTTACAAGCCGTTACACTGCATTTATTTGCAGTGTAACGGCTAGCCTTCAGTGGACTATATATAGTCCCTCTCAAGAAGGTTTTGACACCATTCTGAAAATAGACAAAAATCTCTCTTTTTTGTGTTCTCTTGAAAGAGTATTTAGGCTGTGGATTTGTTAAGTGTTACTCTAGTTTTATACTACGTAGTACACTTCGCCACTAAAAGGAAACGCTTGTGAGTTGTCAATCTAGAGAAACTTGTGGAGCAATTTTGTAAGTTGAGCTTGAGGTATTTTTTCCGCTGTACTTTTTACATAAAGCAATGGACTTACCTTTTCTTGTTTGAGGAAGAGGGGACTCATATGTTTATAAGGAGCCGACCGGTTCTTTGACTTTAATAGCATCTAAATCCTTACTTTTTTCAATGGCCATAACATTTGGGCGAAATATTTCAAGAAAGAACTTTAAAATCTTTCTCACGACCTATGAGTCCTTTGTGATACCCCGTATTTTAGTATATTTTAATTGAATTATTATTTTAATTAATTTAAACATTGGTTCTCTTATTTTAAATTTATTGGATTTGTCGTTGGTTTATTTCTATAATTTTTAAATTGTGAAATTTATTTTGATATGCTTTCTAATATTAATTATTGTGTTGAATTTTATTATTATTTTATTTAAGCCTTTCAGTGTGTTTAAGTTATTTTATTTAAATTTATTGTTTTGAAATTTTTTTCATTAGATCATTTTGTGACCCAAGTTGTGAGAATTTGACCTCATTTATTTTCCTCATCTTTTTCTTTTTTTCCCTTTTTCTTTTCTCATCTTTTTCTTTTCCTTCTCTTTATTTTTTCTCCGTATTTCTCCTTTGTTTCTCTCCTCCCGCGTGATAAGCCTTCTCGCTCTCTCTCTCTCCATGCATTTTTCTTCTTCCTCCAGCCTGCACCGCCGTGTGCCACTATGACCGACACTGCCCCTCTCGTTCCCTTCCTCACTCGCCGGCAACCTCACCCCTCTAGTTCCAGCCTCTCCCGCACCACCGTCTGTCCCCGTGCACAGCTTGAAGCCGCAGCCCTCTTCACTCTAGTGCAGTTGTCGCACCACCTTCGTCTACCATCTCTTCACCACATCATCCTTGACCTCCTAGTGACCTAAACCACCCATCCTTAGCCTTGATCTGTCACCGGTGAAGCTCCACCATCTACATTTTCGATTTGAGCTTTTTGGTCTTCAAAAGCCTCCCACGCCGCCACCCATGGCCAAAGACCACCACCCTTAGCTTCACTGACATCCATAATCCCTTCCCTATTAATCTCAAGTTTTAGTTTTCCCGATTCAAAAGTGGGTTTTTGAGACCCACGGCCTAGTGCATTTTGCACTATTTCGTTGCTGTGCTGCTGCTTCTAGCATCCTCGTGATCCTTCAAAAAATATATTAAAGTGCTGTAAGTATTTTTTCAAATAAATTTTGAGATTTAAATGTATTTTTGCACTAACTCATTTTCACTGTGATTTGATTGGTTGTGTCGGACTGAGTCCAAGGAGTAAGGGGGTCAGTTGGATTGGAGGATGGAGTTGTGTGATTGGATTATATTAGGAGTTGTTGGTTGTTGGATATTTGTGTTGTGTCATGTACATTGTATATTTGCACACATGTTCATGTGTATATTTGAAAATTGGGTTTTCATGTGAGAAATGAATTTTGGGTGCGTGTGTATCATGACCCCAAGCCGAGTCGGAGCATTATCTTGGTGGAGCTCTTCTAGTCACTTGGGAGTGGAATATACTGAGTGACGTCCCCTGGATTGTCACTAGGCCACGACGGGATTGGATGGGATGGTAACGCTCTCATGCTGACTCCGTAGCTCCTTTTGCTGATGGGGGCTGGAGGATGCTTGGCCACGAACGCATTGGGCTCGGAACTGGGCATCGCTCGTTACGAAGTCACATGTACAGTCAGTACTCATGGTGTGACAAAGGGAGCTAGGGTGTGCGGATGATCCATAGAGGAGATCATGGTGCATACGATAATAATGGATTAATGGGCTATTTTCTGAGAAAAGGGCATGTGTTGGATAAAATGATTTTTTGTAAGTCATTTTCTGGGAAAATGATGAATTATTATTTTTGGGCCAAAATGTGATTTTGGCATGGGTTGAAAAATATTTATTTTCGGGAAAAGTGATATTTTTGGGTCTCATGCATATTTCATCATATGCATGCATAGTGTTGATTGCCTTAATGTATTTTTATCTGAGAGTTGTTTGGATTATTACTTACCTGCGGTACCATTTTGTGGTATCGTAAATTTTGATGCAGATGATGCAGATGAAGAGCCTAAGGATGTGGCTCCACCGGAGGAGTGATTTGGGATCACTCGTTCATATGTTTAGACCATTGTATTATTATGTTTTAAGGGATATTTGTATTACTCTTTAAACTCTTTGTTTTAAGTGGATTTGTATTAAACAATTCTGGTACTTAGTTGACTTATTGTAATTTATTCGCTGCGTTTTATCGTGCACTTGTTCCATGTTGCACACACTTGAGCACTCATTGTTGGGATGTGTGACCGGTATTGTCATCATCCCGACGTCACGATTCCTGCGTTTTCGTACGTGGGAGTCGGCACGTTACATCCTCCACCTTCTCATTGAGATTAAACCTGGAATTCACAACATTGTTAAGTTTAGCAGAGAAATCATTAAAACTTTCATCTTCCAGCATCTTAATCTCTTCAAATTTTGAGGTTAGCAATTATAATTTTGAATTTTTTGCAATCTTTGTCCCCTCATGTGTAACCTCCAAGATATCTCATGCTTCTTTAACAATCTCACACATTGAGATTCTTTTAAATTCATCGGAAGATATAGCCATAAAGATAGCATTAAGTCCTTTGCTATTCTATTAGAGTTGGTGATCTCATCTCTTGTCCAAGTATCAATAGTTGTCTCGGGTTTAGTCCATCCTCACTAAACTACATACCGCACACGTTTATCCAAAGACTTGAGGAAATCCCTCATACAAATTTTCCAATATACATAGTTTTCTCCATCAAAGTGTGGCAGGATATATAACGACATGGTCAATAGGGGAACAGATCACACTCAAATGAGTGAACCATGCTCTGATGCCAATTGAAATTACCAAAGTACCCTTGTAACACAGTGAAAATATTTATCAATTCACTCAACAAATTTGTTAGTCGTCAAGCATGCAGTTAATTTAATAATTAACCAATAACGTAAAATAAATAAATTGCATAACACCAAGATTGGTATCAAATGGAAACCCTTTAAAAAACTCTTTAAAGGTAATACCCTACGGTGCAGCCAAACCCAGAAAAATCAATTTTATTATTTGAAATCAATTACAAGTAAAACTCAATTACAAAACCTTTATAAATTGATACTCTTACTTGACCAGAAAAATGACCCATTTGTCTTCTATCACAGTAACAACCAAAACCCCTGACAATTTTCAAACATTAACTTTTCTCCTAGAACTCTAGTAACTGAAACTCGATCAATCAATTTTTCAAGATGGAGCACGATCACATTCTTTAAGAGAAATAATATGAAAAATTTTCAAGGAATTTTCTAATCAAAATATGCACTGAAAAGTGCTTTAGAAAATATCCAGATCTGAATCTCTAAAGATCCTAACCAATATGATTCTTTAAATAAACAATTTGCAATTTGAAAAAAGTTTTAGTTTCAGTGGGACTCTGCTGAAGGATTATCGCGAAGACGTCTCCTAACGGAATGCTGACAACTTGCGATAAATATTCTCTGCAGTAACAGATTTCTGTTCAATCTCTTCTTTGGATAATTGCAGATTTCTTGGGACTCGATTTTCACACTTATGACTTATCTAAACAATCTCTAATACCTCTTAGGTAAACCTAATATTATTATAGATAAAGTCAATAAATAATTTACATTCATAAAAAAATTACAAACTTAATGATAGGATTAACTCTATCATTTTAGTCACCTAATCCTATCCAAACTTATCAACTTGGTCACCTAGTTCTAGCCAAACTTTTACATCTACAACTACCTTGTTTCTTGTATACCAAATTAGAAGGTCCATGGCATTTGCTACAAATATGAGCAATGGTAAAGGTCATCTGCCTCGTATCCGGATAGGTTGGAGAATCACTACCTGTCACTTATAAACCTATCTCCCAACACATCTAAAATATCCAAAGATTTCAAAAAACAATAAACAATCTCATATTTTCCAATTAGACTAATAATAATTTCCACAAAGTCATCACTACAATAACAACATAAACCAATGGGTCCACAATCTCCCAATAGTCTCAACACATTAAACTGATAAATCTTTAAGTCTTATTAAACCAAATACATAAACATATCTAGTAGACATCAGAAATCCTTCTGTCAATAGTAGTACCCTAAGGTACTCGACACCCTATCCTCAGCTTAGCCTTGTTCACATTTTCTATTCCTGGTCCTCAACTGAACCCTCCACATCATCTGAAAATATTTTAAAAATAAAGGAGTGAGTTATCAACAACTCAGTAAATAAAACACATATACTAGTGTGTACAACATGAACTTTTTCATAAAGTTCAATATGCAGGAAACAAAAATATTTCACTTTCATATGCAGATCTTAAAACATCTTACTATGTTCGTCAAGCAATCCACGATCACCCATATTGTATCCAGTCCACTCAATGCCCTTAGTAGGCCTGTCACAAAGTCCATGGAGATATGCTCTCACTTCCACTCTGGAATCTGAAGTGGCTGTAACAATCCTGCTAGTCTCTGATGTTCCGCCTTCACCTATTGACAAGTTAGGCGCTATTCCACAAATTTGGCAATTTCTCTTTTCATACCATTCCACCAAAAAGACTCTCTCAAGTCCCAATACATCTTGGTACTCCCTAGGTGGATTTTGTATAAAGAACAGTATGCTTCTTCTAGAATTACCCTTTTTAGTTCATCATTAGCCGACACGCACAATCTGCCTCTGAACCTTAACACACCATCATCAGAAGCACTAAACTCAGATTTAGTCCATTTCCTAACTTCTTCTACCAAGCTGACTAACCTCGAATCCTCTTTTTGGGCGGCCTTAATTTGGTCTACTAAGACTGGTTGAACCATTAAACTAGCCACCAAAGCTTGTTGGTTGCTAGTGATCATCTCAATACCTGCTCTTTCTAAGTCTATAAATAACTAGTATTGAGTGGTAATAGCTGCAACTGTTGGTCACATTGACTTCCTACTTAGTGCATCAGCTACAACATTCGCTTTTCTTGGGTGATAGTTAATGGTACAATTATAGTCGTCGATCAATTCCAACCATCTCCCCTTGTAATACCCTGCTCCTTCATTCCTTCTGACGTAAGCAAATTCTGAGGACGGAATTAATTACAAGGAGGAGATGATGTAACAGTTCGCTCATTCTCCCTAGTGACTGTGAGCCTCGTTATGCGTGCCGAACCTTGATGGCGTGTTTCAAAGATATTATATGATTTCTAAAGCTAGCTCAGTGTTTTAAAGTCACGAGTATTTTAAATGGGATATTCCTAGTACTATTTGACTAAACTTGATTTTAAATAAGACAATTATAATATTTTTGAAGAGCTCCAAAAATATTATAATTGTGAGAAATCATTTTATTAAATGATTTTAATTATTTAAAATATCACAAGATTTAAATTATATTGAAAACCTTAGTTAATTTAATGGTTTTATTCTCTTAAATATATTAAATAAGACTTCATTATTTAATTCATGATGAATGGATATTATTTTATAAACTAAAGTTTAGTTTAAATTATATTCTATCTTAATTCCTCTCACTGCTTTTAACTAAGTTAACTTTTACGCATTTTCAAATTAGTATATAAAGTTTACCGTTAGATCATTTTGTAGACCCCAAGACGAAGGGTTTGGATTAAAACCCCAGCCCTCTCTCTTTCTCCCTCACTTTTCCCTTCCCTCTCTCTCTTTCCTCCCTCTCCTTCAGCTTATGCCGCACGTTGCCCCCCATAGCCAATTCTCTTCTCCTTTAGCCTGGCGCAGCCGTGCGCCGTCCAACCTCACCGCCCCACCAACGGCTTCCTCTCATGCCGACGAGCTCCCACCACCAAACCCAGTCTCCACCACGCAGCCACCTTCTCTCACGCACGTCCGCACCTCCTCACGCATGGTTTCACAATGCGCAACTCCTAGCTCTGCCGTGCGCGGCCACCCAGACCACACCTCCACTAGCACCACTGGTCTTCCCCCTTCCTCGTCCCTTTGACCCGAAGCTGGTAGCTCCTCCCTCAGCCGCACGGAGCTCCTCCAAAGCATGGGTTCTCCATACCACCACTGGAGCCTCCTCTGGCCACCGACCACCTCCCCTAGCCACCCCTATGTCCAGCCGAGCTACCATGCTCCCCCACTCTCTCTCACGGCTCCTCTCCACCTCACTGCTTTGATCTGCCGTTGTAGAACCGCCGCACCACCACACCGACACCACCACCGTCTCGCCAAGGTCCCCCTCAAGCCCCTCCATGCTCAGCGCCTTCCAGATCCGCACCCCTAGCCACCTCTAATGGCAAAAATAGCCACTATACGTGCCTAATTGCCACTGTACATGGCTAGATTTGCCGTGTTACGCCCCTTGCTGCCACTATGAGGCCTTCCAAGACCACACCTAGCTATCCAAATGTCTAAACAACTACCATATTAGGTGAACAGCCATCGAATGTGATTTAGCCGCCACGTACAACTTTCTGACGTCATCGACCGTGACAATCAGTTGACAACACACAGGTCATCCCCCGACGATGATATAATCCTCTATCCCTCATTATTTATGTTAGATGTTAATTAGTTGACGAGGTTATGGACTGTGCTGTTAGTATTGTGGAGTTCATTGTGTAATGTGGTGATATGATGTGTTATGTATGTGAAGTGTTGGACATACTTGGGAAATGTGCTGTGTAGTGTTGTAGACTGTACTGTGAAGTGTGGATAGGAACAGTATACGTGGAGTGTACTCCATGAGGTGCAACGATACACCGTGTGGTGTGTCGCAAAGATAAAGATGGTTGTTTAGTTGATGAGTGTAGAGAGTGGTAAGTAGCGTCGGGAACTGTGGAACAGTGTCTCGAAATGGCTATGATGTGGCGTGTAGTCTGAGGTGACAAGTGTCTTCATGTAGTCGGCTTATGGCCAGAAGTATGTGTGAAGTGCCAAGATAGTATCAGTGTAGTGCAGTGGAAGCATGATTGGGCAATGTCACGATGTGACAGGAGTACGCGAGGGACCATACTCATGACTAGTTAGGAGTTGACGTAGAAATGACGTAACAGAATATCAGGTGACATGACAAGATCACGATGTAGCTTGGGAATCGTCTCGAGCTATATGGCGTGACGTAAGGTGTAATTATAAATGGAGTCTTGTCGTGTTAAGTGTTGGGATGAATTGTCAAAAAGGACGGGCAACATAAAGAGTCATGCTAGTTGGGTTAAGAAAATGTTAGTATCGGAGTATGGTGCTTGTCTATATAAGCCTATGATCTATGTATTATATGTTGGTCTTAGGTGATAAAGGGGTAAAAGGTACGTGTGTAATCTGGTTAGATACATGTGCCTAACTGATTCACCATATGTAATGGATAATCTATCATAAGCATGGTTACACGGTGCTTAAGCCTCAGAATTGGCTTAAAGCTGTGCGGCGTATATGGATGGACATGAGGATTTAGAGTGAGCCAAGATACATGAAGGTAGTGACGGGTGTACTGTCTAGGACTAGGATGCGTGACTTAGTCCGTCTGAGTCATGTGTCGGAATGTTGTCAATAAGAAGAATAAGACGAAGGTCTTAGTGTCTTAATCCTAAGGTGAATTATGGATTCACCCTAGTGAGTAAGCACTTGAAGTATAACGTTGAGTTGGAAGAGGAAGTGACAGTAAATGGGTCCCCGAAAGTTTTATCATAGTAAGAACATGTCAGAGCACAGGATAGAAGGAGAGTGTTCCAACGTAGTTCTATTTCTAGTTCAGTTGTTATTTCTAGTTCAGTTGCTTATGTACTAGATAGAGAATAACTTCAAGGTTATGTGTATGCATGTAGGTTGCCATTTGACACACGCATGAATGGACTGCATGATATGAAAGTAGCATGGAGTCCAGGTAAGTATTATGTCATGCCTTTCTAGAGTTTTCTAAAAGATACGAAAATGAAAAAGAAATGCTTTTCCTTTGAAAATGTTCTACGAAACGAAAGAAAACGTTTTACGAAAAAACATGTTAAGCGTTTTAAAGTATAAGTATGTATGGCCCTCCATGGCAGCCCCTTTTTATGTAACTACAGTATTAGTCGCACGCATGTGAATGGATGACTATACGCAATATCTATTGTATATATTTTCCATGAAAAGACATGTCATGAAAAATGATTTTTTGGGCCCATGCCCCCAAATAATGTTTTTCCATGAACGAACTGTTAAATGAAAAGAAAATATGATGCTCATGCTCCAGCTCTCAAAGATAGAGCTGAAATGAAATGAAAAGGAAAGGAATGAAAGGAAGGACTGAAAGCATGAATGTACGAAAATACGTAACGGCCACATGAAGGGAATAGGGTACCCATATGAATGAATGGGTAGATTGCAATGCCAGGTAAGTAGTATCCAGTAGTGCACCTAGTGTTGCACCCTGACAGAATGAGATTCCAACCAGTGGCCACGGGCAAATCCAGGTCCAAAAGACCGCTAACCCCAGCATGCGGGGCGTAACAACGTGCAACGGCCTATGAAAGTGATAAGAAAAGAATGTATGGATGCATCGCACTCTTTAAGAAATGAAGGTACTAATGGGAGAAGCGTTTTACGAAAAGAAAACTCTTTTCTTTAAAGAAAAATCCCGCCTAGTGATGTTTCCAAAGGAACACATATATACATGTACGTATAGTATGTATGGAGTGATGAATGTATGATTGAAAACATACGTTTTAACGGTATGAAATAATGCTTACTGAGTATTCGACTCATTTTAGATTTTATGTGTGCCCCTCCCCCCACGGAACTGAATGAGCAGTATGCGTCAAGACGGACAAGGCCCAGGGGGAAGAGCACGGAAGTCTAGGCACAAAAGTTTTAATTGTACGAAAGGCCTTTTATTTTAAGATTAATGTTTTCTGTTGTAAACCTCTTTTATTCCCAAATCACATTTTATTTTACAATGAAGAGCCTTGCACCCTGGGTATGGAAGTAAAAAGTTTTAAAACGAACAATAATTTCCGTCGTCCTTTCTAAAACTATTTTGTAAAAGTCCTACCACAAGGACCGGAGTTACACCCCTGCCTCATGTTTAATTCCTTTTGAGTGATCAAACTCTTGTGATCCGTATAAATTTCGCACTTTTCCTCATATAGATAATGTCTCTAAATTTTAAGTGCAAAATGACTGCTGCTAACTCTAGATCATGAGTGGGGTAAGTTTGTTCATTTACTTTCAGTTGGTGTAGGCATTTGCTATAACCTTCCCTTGCTGCATTAATACGCATCCCAAACCCAGTCTTGATGTATTAGTGTAAACCACAAATCCTCCTATAGTCATGGGAACTGTTAACTCCGGGGCTGTCACCAATCTTTGTTTCAACTCTTGGAAGCTTTCCTCACATTTCTCTGTCCTCTCAAACTTATTATTCTTTCTGGTGAAGGTAGTGAGAGAGACAATTATTTTGGAGAACCCATTAAATGAATGGACGGTAATATCCCGCCAACCCTAAGAAGCTTCTAACCTCGTGTACATTCTTTGACACAGATGAATTAACTATTGCTTTCACTTTTCCCGAGTCCACTGAAATACCATTTTTGGATCTTTTCAAGAGGGACTTGAACTATGACACCATTGATAGAATCAAATGGTAAGAGCCTATCTCAACCAAAAGTGTAAGACTTGAGATGTGCCACCTATCATAGAATGACTTTTAGAGTATGGGTGTAAGTGGTGTATGGAATCTCACGTTACCCTTCTTAATGACCCTAACAGGGTTCAATTATACTATCTCTGGGAGTAGGGTCTAGATGTAGATTGGACCTCTCTTGAGGCATTACAAATGCTAAGTCAAAAAATTAGATCAAATAGTTAGGGAACCCAAACCATCTTTTGTATGTACATTCCTTTTATCTCATGATGTCAAATGTATATTACAAGGAAATTGGATATATTATATAGGAAAGCCCCCAATTGGCAACCGAGATTAATTGTAGAAGAAATTCAGTACTAAAAACGATCTGATACTCAATTCTCAAGCAAAGAGATTAATTATACCAATATTCTCTTCTTCTTCTTCTTTTGTTTTGACGAAAAAATTATATGTTTTGGTTGCATTAAATCCACAGTAATTTATGATCTTATCGTGTAGGTGTCATTTGTTGTCTTTTCCTATTCTATTTGCAAATCGATGAGTATGATATATCTAAAAAAATAAATTTATAAATTGATATAACTTAATGTAAAATAAATTTACTATATCATATGAAATCATGTCAGTTCATAGGTTGTTGTGTTTTTTTTTTCTTTTTTTTTTCTTTTTTTTTTTTTTTTTTTTTTTTTTTTTTTAGTTTTTATGATCTTTTTAAGACCACAACACTTGTCTTTATTAATTAGGCCATTGCTAGGCGAGTCCCATGCATGCGCTGATCATTAACAGGAGTTCCTTTTGGTAACCAAGGAAAGGTAATACGACAATACAAGGAAATTCACTTATAAATATTTGATTAAACGGTACCTTTTCCAAGTCCGCCTTCTATTCTTCTCAACGGCCGAGAGATTAGAAGAATTTTAGATGAGTTTGAGGTGGTGAAATATGGTTACCGCTTCTTCAAAATCTTCAAGGGGCTCATTGTTGATCTCATTAGCCACAATGATCGAAATGAGAGCTGAGATTTTTTTCATGGGAGAAGTCCTGAAGATGCACTTAAAGTGTTGGAGGTTGAACTCAACTTCATCTATGAAGTTCTCTATACCAAGTTCGTTGTGATACATGATCCAATAGGATACCTTTTGCGCTCTGTAAGCATGGTTTAGATAAGTTTGATACTCGAGTTACCTACACCCTGCTGCTCGGTGCCTTGAGCCTGGAGGCAATAGCACTCTTCAAGCTCATTTTCTCTTGATTGGACAACAGCTTTTCTCGACAAGAGGACTACAAATCGAAGAATCAGGGCCATCTTCCAAAAATATCTCAAAATTAGAAGGTTAAGGTGGTCTCCACGCAAGGATGAGCTGCCTGGTACTGAGTCAAGGACTACACCAGTATTACTTCGCAGGTGGTCTGAATCCGTGGCAAAATTTAATTTGATAACATACTGCCTCAAGGACCTTCCGAAAAAATCCAATGAAGAAAATTATCAGTGCTGCCTTGGCATTTCTAAGACAACTATACGGAGATATTGTCGCAAAGAGGTCGTAATTGACCGATTGGGTGATAAGGATTTTCTAGATGAGTGGAACTATGCGTCCAAAAACCCCTTCACAAAAGATCTATGGGAAATTATCTCTAAAGAACTGAGGTGGAAATCTGTAAAAGCAGATACACTAGAAAATCTCAAGACGATAAGTTCAGCTAGAGGTGCTTATGTTCTCGGAGAACTCAAGGGGGATCCCCATTATGAAACAGTTAACGAAACACTAAAAACAAATTATATTGAAAATGTTACCTATGATGAGAGCCTTCTGCTTTGGCACATTGCTACAGAACTCTGCTATGGAAGAGAAGACTCTGATCCTGAAACAGTAGGTCAAACAGCAGCTAAACATCGTCGACTCAGTAAGCTCCTTCCATATTACATGCTCTATCTCTTAGTGATGAAATCTACTATGATGTCTGCTGTGGCAGGTATTGGACAAATTAGATATAGAGATACATGTGCTGAGGCTAAAAGATTCTTTCGCAATAAGGGGCTAGGACCAAACTGCAAGGAAAAGGATGCTTGTGAAAAGCTCCTTGCTGTGAATACAGATGTTAAACCTGTTCATGTGAAGGGAGATAGAAGCAAATCTGTATTGTTGATGCATGCATGCTGGCCAAAGAGTTGCAAAAATTGGAGGAGAAGAAATGGGAGGTAATCAGCAAAGTGTGGGTGGAGATGTTGTCATTCGCGTCAAATCATTGCCGACCAGATGCTCATGTTCAGCAAGTAGAGGTGGACAGCTTATCAATCTTGTTTGGTTGTTGATGGCTCATTTTGGCCTGGTTGAGCAGTTCGTATTCACTTCCGATTTTGGCCCTGCAAAATTGATTGTGGAAAAGCAGTAACTTTTTCGTCATTCATGCTACATGTTTATCATTGGATCGAAATTGATGTACTTTTTTCGATATATCTCTGATCTCCTTCGCTTGGAAAATTCAGCTTTACTCATTGACCTTTTCATTCAAAGCAAATTAAGTAATTATAGGTATAATAATTAGATGAAAAAATTTAAAATTAAAAAATATTGATATTTAAGTGATGTTTAGACGTAAGAGAGGAGGAGGAGGATGTTGAAGTGGTAGAAGGAAGAGAAAACAAAACTCAAAATGGAGACTAAACGTGTTAGCTAGGGACTAGCATTTTACAAATAAATATTTTACATATTAATTAAGGGTGGGTAGGCAGTTGAATTACGACTGATTTTTCAATCACCTGCCATTTGATTGTTTCTTATTTCTTTGTTTTTTTACGTAGGAGTTCATTGGCCCGTTTGGATTAAGGTTTGATTTTGTGCCTAACATGCAATAGTTTCAATTCCATTCTGTTTCGGTTATTCCAACTGATTTTTTCGTTCCGTGATTCCGGCCATTCTAGACCACATTCTGTTCCGTAGTGTAATGACAATTTTATAATTTTCTTAGGTTTGGATTGCCTTTTCGTAAATTTTAAATCTATACAGTATTCTTGTAATTTTAAAATCTAAAATGCTTTTACTAACTTTAAAGATGTTTCCTCGTCCTCTCTTTTTAAACTTCATTATTTTTAATAAATTCTTAGCTCTTTTATTTATTTATTTTTTTATCTCAACTCAAGTTTGTGATTTTTTATTATCTTTTATTATTTTTTATTATTTTTTTAATTTTTTTCAAAGACTAATAAGTAGTATATATCCCAGAATGATAAAGCTCGATGAGGAACGAAAGTGCAAGCACAAATTAACCACACACAAGCACCATTTCACTCATCAACCAGAATTTCAATTAATGATAAAGAATCCATTGACCAAATATCCTTTGTTTTTTCTCCTCTTGGGCCCTTGGCCATCCACGCATATCACAAGATGAGAGAAGGAAAATCCGCCAACCAAAATGAAATTCAAATGGAATCTCCAAACCAAAATCCACACCCAAATCCTAAATAGCCACCCAAATCCGGAGTACGGTACTTATCATACTGCTCTCGACCAACCTCGCACACGCATTCCATTCTTGATCCCCAATTGAACCATCAAGATCATCTTAGTGGAGTGGCATGAATGGGAAGAACGGAGAGAGGGAAAATAGTGAGGTGGAAAACTGAAGGGTGATCAACTTGCCAATCGGTGCCATTCTTCAGGTGGGCTGACCTCTTCGTGGGTTCGGGCTCGAGCTCGGGCTTGAGCTTTGTGTTACAGATTTATGGTAGAAAGGGGAGTAAAATAATGCTTAAGCCAATAGGATATCTATAGACTGTCTTTGCAAAGTGGAAGCCTAAGAATATGTGTGAAAGAGTCTCAAGCACAGACAGACATAGGGCACATAATTCTCTACTTTTGAGACCAGGCTCAAGTTCTCGTGGAGTAATGGGCTAGTAGTATGTCCCAAGCAACTTTCCACCTAGGTATTTTCATGCATTGATGCAAAATTGAATTTCCATATAGATTTCAAGGAGCTGGTTGAAGGGGATCACGATTTTGCAACTTCTTGTCCTAGTGGTTTGGGCTAGATGAATTTTGTGATATTGTAAATTCTATTGGATTTAGAAATTTGAGTAAAAAACTCATCCCATTGTTGAGAAGAAAGTTTTACTAATAAGATCCTTGACGAGGTAATTATCCATAGATGGAAGTAGGATGTGGTAAGGTTTTAGTTAGCCATAGATGCCGAGAAGGTATCTTTGGAAAACCCAATCCAAAGTTTTTGGTACAGACAGAGAATAACATACTTTGGGGGTGCAGTGCCGATCATAATCAAATCCTTAGAAGTTCTTTAGTTCGAAATCGAGAGATCTACAAATCTTATTGAGGGTTGTGATAGCAATTTCAGGTAATATCCTTGCTTTGTGTCTAGATATTTTTCTTCTTGGTCCTTTCTTGGATAGAGAGGAGAGAGCTCGTGTTTTAGCAAGATGTAAGGAGCGCTTTCCAAACAAAAGTTACACATCTTCTCTATATGCCAACTGAAAGATAAGAAACGATAAATCGATATATTATCTCTCTCATATCAATAGATCAACAAAACATAAGGGAAGTATCAGGGGTTTTTTTCCCCTTATCGGTCCAAAAGGCAAGCCCATTAAGGGCCTCTAGGAAGTAAGTCAGAGAGCTCGGTCGGGCCTAATGACCCTCCTCTAAAAGGAGTCAATGGGCTTCTGCAGAGTACCCAGTCTATGAGCGAAACCTAGCCACAAAGCAACCCAGGCTTGTGGAAAGCAAATGGTAGGGGCAGATGGGATGCACCGCCCTAACACCTCCTCAATGACACCCTACCCTTGTGAACCTGCGCAGGTAGGCGGGAGAAAAATATGGAGAACCCTTGATCTCTTGACAACATGCATGAAGGGGCTTAACAGGGAAAGTCCGCAGGATAAAATGAGTCAAGGAGCCACACCGCATTAATGACACCATTACCTGGACTCCACGCTGCATTCATGACACCACCTCAGAAGCCATGCCACATTAAAGGATTCTAACAATTGAACAGTGAAAAAGACATAAGTTCCTCAAAATCAAGGATGAGTTATCCCCACCTGAAACCTAGTATAAAAACCGATCCCCAGGTACGAAGAACTCTCTCTAATTCATCTAAGCTCATGCACAAACTAGTAAGGAGATATATTAACTTTAGCATCGGAGACCCCGCCACCACCAAGGCCTCCATTCTCCATGTTTACTTAAAGTGTGTAGGTGATAACTCGAAGACTCGAGTTTTTGGAACCTAGCCCAAAGGTGTGTGAAACACTACGTTAACAGCGACGCCATCTGTGGGATCTCTATAGACTTCACGTGTCCTTCGTATGCCTACGACAACCCGTTCTCAGAAATCTCGAGGACACGAAGAAACAAAGTCAAGAAACATAGAAGCAAGGCTCGCCGCAATGGAACAACTGGTAAAGAAACTAACTACTAAGGTGGAGACTCTCCAGAAGGGAAATGAGATGCTCAAAGCAACCATCAACTAGCCAGAAAATGAAGCGGAACCAAGCAATAAAGAGCACATGGGACCAAAGAACACAGGAGAAGGAGACAACGCAGAAGAAGAAAGAAAAACCATGCAGGACAAACTGCGTAACCTTGAAGGGAAGTACGAGGATATGGCAGAAAAGAAGGGCACGTCGTCGCCAGCAGACCAACTACTCACCGACTCGGCCTACCCTATAGCGCGGAGGTGACTGCTGTGCCCCTACCACCGAAATTCCTGACCTTTCAACGAGTGGGAGAGATCCGCGAGGAGCAGGTCATGGCATCAGAGCATTACATGCGAGAGTTGAACCCCAAGAGCGTCGGGGTACGTGTGGTCCACTTCCAGACCGATGGCCTCGACCTCCCACCCCCGCCTGAGCAGACCCCTGTGGAGGGGAGGTCCGAGACAAGCAGGGACTCCTGAAGGTGGAGACGGATGAACCGTTGGAGTTGATCCCCATGAAGCTACCGTCAAAATTGGCAGTGGGATGATGCCTGACATGAGAAGCGCCATACAACACCTTCTCACGGAGCAACGGGATGTCTTTGCTTGGAGTCACAAAGACATGCCTGGGATCGACCTAGAGATCGTACAACACCACTTGAGTGTGGACCCAAAGGCTAAGGGAGTAAGGCAAAAAGGTCGAAACTTTAGCGCAGAAAAGAATGTCGCCATTGCTGCAGAAGTCGATTGACTACTCGCAACGGGCTTCATACAGGAGGCCTATTACCTAGACTGGTTGTCCAAGATGGTATTGGTGAAGAAGCAAAACGGCAAATGTAGATTGTGTGTTGACTTCACCAACTTGAATAAGGCCTGCCTAAAAGATAGCTTCCTGCTACCCCGGATCGACCAGATCATCGACTCCACGATGGGTCATAGCATGCTCAGCTTTATGGATGCCTACTTCGATTACAACCAGATTTGCATGAACCCAGGCGACGAGGAAACAATCTCGTTCATTACTGATCTAGGATTATACTACTACTCGGCCATATCTTTTGGACTGAAAAATGCGGGGGCCACCTACCAATAGTTGGTCAACTATATGTTCCAACA
Organism: Pterocarya stenoptera; assembly: GCA_003123785.1. Taxonomy (NCBI): domain Eukaryota; kingdom Viridiplantae; phylum Streptophyta; class Magnoliopsida; order Fagales; family Juglandaceae; genus Pterocarya; species Pterocarya stenoptera. The sequence continues at coordinate 538,657 of QEOT01001614.1, read as the reverse complement.
TCAAATCTGGAGAAACATGGAGGTTTACATGGATGATTTGCTGGTCAGAAGCGGGACCCCTACGCAATAGCTGGACAACCTCTGCAAAGCCTTCACAGTGTTAAGGCAATACCAGATGAAGCAGAACTTGGCGAAGTGTGCATTCGGTGTAGGCTCTGGGAAATTCTTGGGATTCAAGGTATCTAAACGAGGGATAGAAACTAACTCAAAGAAAGTGGAAGCCATACCCAGTATCCCCCCCCCCCCCTCAAAGCATAAATGAAGTGTAGAAACTAGCTGGATGGGTAGCAGCCCTTAACAAATTCGTGTTCACTGACAAGTGTCAACCATTTTTAAAGATTTTGCAGAAAGCACGAACATGGGATGAAGAGTGTGACCACGCGTTTAAAGCTCTCTAGAAATATCTCACTAGCCCTGTAACGCCCATCCTTGGGGTGGGCCTTTTTACAAAATATTTTAGAAAATACGACGGGAATTACTGTCCAATTTAAAACCTTTTACAGTTTCCCAGGGTGCAAGACTCTACGTTATAAAATAAAAAGTGCTTTTATAATAAAAGAGGTCTAGAGTGGAAAATAAAATTCTTTAAAATAAAAAGACCTTTTCATACATTTAAAACCTTCATGCCTAGACCTCCGTGCTTTTTCCCTTTAGTTGTGTCCCTCCTGGGCGTACTGCCCATTTAGCTTCCTGTGAGGGGAGGGGCACATGTAAAAACTAAAATGAGTCGAATACTCAGTAAGCATTACTTCATACCGTTAAAATATAGAAACTTAGGTTTTCATTCATGCATTCATCATTCCATACATACTATACGTACATGCATACATACTTTCATTAAAAATATCAGTGGACTGGGGTTTTCTTCTTTAAACATACTTTTCTTTTCTTAAAACGTTTCCCCCGTCACTGCCTTCATTTCTTGAAAAATGCAATGCATTCATACATATAATTACTTTTCTTTTCACTTTCATAGGCCGGTGCTGGGGTTAGAGCCTTTTGGGCTGATGGATTCGCCCGTGGCCACGAGTTGGAATCCCTTTCCGTTAGGGTACAGCACTGGGTGCACTACCAAATACTACTGCCCGGCATTGCAATCTGCCCATTCATTCATTTGGATACCCCTTTCCATTCATTTCATGTGGCCGTTATGTAGTTTCATACATTCATACTTTCATTCATTCATTTCATGTCAGCTCTAAAGAGCTGAGACTTTCATTTCATTTCATTTCGGCTCTCTTTCTTTGAGCAGAAATGTGATCATCATCTTTTCTTTTTATTTAACAGTTCTTTCATGGAAAAACATCGTTTAAAAGCATGGGCTTAAACGTCATCTTTCATGGCATCATTTAAAGCATCGGTTTATAGGGACATTTTAATATCAGTTCTCAGGGACCAGTTTTAAATCACTTTCTTCGCGTCGCTTAAAACATCGGCTTGAAACTCGGGGCACGAGACTCAAAGCTTCCTTTCTTTTCTTTAGAAAATAAGTACAATAGATACAACATATATTCATCCATTCACATGCATACAATTAATACTTTTGGGTGCGTAAAAAGGGGCTGCCAAAGAGGGGTCGTACATACGTATACCTTTTAATACTTAGCATGCTTTCTTTAAAAACATATTTCTTGTCCTTTCTTAAAGCATCTTTCATAGGAAAAGCGTTTCTCTTTCTTTTTCTTACATACTTTAGAATATACTCTAGAAGAGCATGAACGTAACACTTACCTGGACTCCATGCTACTTTCATACCATGCAGTCCATTCATGCGCGTGTCAGATGGCAACCTACATGCATACATAACCTTACGTCATTCTCTATCTAATGCATAAATAGCTGAACTAGAAATAGAGCTATACTTTACTTAAAACACTCTCCTTCTATCCCGTGCTCTTTCACGTTCCTTATTATGATAAAACCCTTGGAGACCCATTACGGCCTCTACTTCTATAAACCTTACGTTCTACTTCGAGTACTTACTCGCTAAGGTGAACTCATGATTCACTTTAGGATTAAAACACTAGAACCTTTGTCCCGTTCTTCTCATTAACCACGTTCCGACGCATGACTTAGACTGACTAAGTCACGCATCCCATTCTTAAACAATACCCTCATCATCATCCTCATGTATCTTAGCTCACTCTACTTCTCATGATCATCCATTCACATCACACTGCTCTAAGCCACTCCAAGGCTAAAATACCGTGTCACCGTTCTTAGGACAGATTACCCATTACATAAGGTGAATCCATCCGGCACGTACGTTTAACCAGACAACACACGTACCTTACCCCTTTTATCACCTAAGACCATCATTTAATACATTGGTCACAGATTCGTATGGCGAATGCCATACTCCGTTATCAACCTTCTCATAACTCGGCTAGCACGACCCTTCATGCTAGCCGTACCTCATGACAGTTCATCCCAACACTTGACACGATGGGACTCTGTTCATGAACACACCTTACGTCACGCCACATAGCTCGAGACTAAATCCCAAGCTATACCGTGACCCTGTCACATCACCTCACATACATCCTAACGCATCACAGCGCAACTCCATGATTGACCACGTCACTTCATGACGTTGCCCAACCATGCTTCCGCTGCACTGCTCTGATACTTCTTGGCCACTTAGCACATATTCCTGGCCATAAGTCGATTACCAGGCGACACTCATCGCCTTAGACTACAGGCCATACTTTACAACACATACCACAATACCCTACGTCAAGCCATATAGCTTAAGACCATTCCCAAGCTACACCATGACCTTGTCACGTCCTTTGACATTCCACTACGTCACCTATACGTCAGCTTCCCAGTCATCACAAGTACGGTTCCTCACGTATTCTCGTCACATTGTGACACCTCGTCACATTCTCGCTACATCACTCTTACGTTAACTCTTCACCCATCGCAAGCACGACTTCTTAATTGACCACGTCACTTAGTGACGTTGCCCAGTTATGCTTTCACTGCGCTACTCTGATACCTTCTTAGCCACTTCGCACTTATTTCTAGCCATAAGCCAGTCACATGACGACACTCGTCGCCTTGGACTACAGGCCATATCTCACACACTTTGGGATACTGTTCCACAGTTCCCAACACCATACCTTAAGCTCTTCACCCATCAACTACGCAATCACCCTTATCTTCGTGACACGCCATACGATGTATTGCTGCATCTCATGGAATACACTCCTCATGTACTCCCTTCACAGGACTACGTCACATTACCACTATGGTACTCACGCCATATGGTGCGTCACTCCACCACGTGGAGTACATTCCACGTGTACTCCGTTCATAATATTACGCCACATCACCACTATGGCACACATGCCATATGGTGCATCACTCTACCACATAGAGTACACTCCACGTGTACTCCCTTCACAGGATTACGCCACATCACCACTATAGCACACACGCCATATGATGCATCGCTCTACCACATAGAGTACACTCCACATGTACTCCCTTCACAGGATTACACCACATCACTACTATGGCACACACGCCATATGGTGCGTCACTCCACCACGTGGAGTACATTCCACGTGTACTCTATTCACGTCACTACGCCACGTCACCGCTATGGCATACATGACATACGGTGCATCGTCTCATCATATGAAGTACACTCCACATGTACTCCATTCACAGCACTACACCACGTCACCATTATGGCCTACACGCCATATGGTGCATCGCTCCACTATAATGGAGTACACTCGTTGTGTACTCTATTCACAACACTCTGCCACGTCACCAATACGGCACACATGCCGTACGGTGTATCTTTTCCCAACATGGAGTACACTCCACGTATACTCCATTCACGACACCACGCCACGTCACTGCTATGGCATACACGCCATACGGTGCGTCGTTCCACCACATGGAGTACACTCCACGCGTACTCTATACACAGCACTACACCACGTCACCGCTACGGCACACACGCCATATGGTGCCTCGTCTCACTACATGGAGTACACTCCACGTGTACTCTATTCACGGCACCAGGCTACGCCATTACAACCTCACATACACTACAACCACACTTCACAGCACAGTCCACAACACTACACAGCACACTTCCCAACGACGCCCAACACTTCACCACAGCAAGTCACATCACCACTACACAGCGAACCCTATAATACTAGCAGCACAGTCCACAACCTAGTCAACTAACTAGCATCTAACATCTAATATAAATAGCGAGGGATAGAGAGTTATACCATCGACGGAATAACCCGTGCGTCGCTCGTTGATCGTCACAGTCGATAACGTCGGAGGAACGTACGGGTTGGCTACACCGCGTACAGTGGCTATTTAGGCATTTGGATAGCTAGGTGTGGTCTTGGAAGGGCCTAAGGTGGCCTTGATGATGATGGCAGGGAACATAATACGACAGCTCTAGTCGTGTGCAGTGGCGGTCAGTCACACGTAGTGACTGTCCATCACGTGCAATGTTTACCCACCACATAAAGTGGTGGTTTAGGCTTGGGCTAGGCTAGGGGAGGTTACTGGTGGAGCCGTGGAGGCTCGGTGGTGGTCGGCACGGTAGCCTACGGTGGCTGGCCATGCACTGTGAGGGAATAGGTGCCATGGGAGAGTGAGAGAGAGAGTGTGGGGCCGTGGGTGGCAGATCGGGGCCGTGGGTGGTCCGGTTGGCTTCGTGGTGGCCTAAGGAGGCTGAAGGTAGCGGTCACTTGCCGTGGGTGGCGGCGTATAGCGGCAGATCGGGCTTAACCCTTGCGGTGGAGAGGGAGACATCGGGAGGTGGAGGAGGGGACATCTGGCCGTGGGGGTTCATGAGAGGAGGAAGGGGGAGACCTGAGGAGTCTAATGGTGGTGTCCGTTGGCCTAGATGGCCGCGCACAGCGGCACTAGGTAGCTACACAGTGAATCCGTGCATGAGAGGGGCTATGTGAGTGCATATGGAGGAGGTGGCTGCATGGGAAGAGCTAAGCTCGCTGGAGGGGACTGGTCGGTGGCTGGAGGAGCTATTGTGGTGGTGGTGGCGCCGGAGGACGTCGTACGGCAGTGCTAGAACGTGAAGCCCATATGGGCTGTGCATTATCGATAGAGCGTGGGGAGGAGCTACCGGCATGGGTGAGCTCTCCGGAGGGATTGGAGATTTGGTGGTCGTGGTCGTGTGGCATGCCGGCGCATGGCAGCGCTGGGCTGGGCTGAGGAGCAGTTCGGGCATGAGAGGGGGGCTGTATCGTGCAGTGCAAGCCAGGAGGTAGAGGGAGGAAAGAGAAAGGGTTGGAGAAAAAGTGAGGGAAAAGAGAGAGGGGCTGGAGTTTTATACTAAAACCCATTCTCGGGGGGGTCTATAAAATGGTCTACGATGACCCTTAAACACTAATTTAAAAATGAGTAAACGTTTATTTATTTAAAAGCATTGAAAGGAATAAAGATAGAATATTATTTAAAATAATATTCCTTCATCATTTATAAAATGATGAAGTCTTACTTAAAATATTTAAAAGAATAAAACTATTAAATTAATTAAATATTCCATCATTATTTAGATCACATAATATTTTAAATAACTATAATCATTTATATAAAATGATTCCCACAATTATAATATTTTTGGAGCTCTTCAAAGATATTATAATTGAGTTATTTAAAATATTCTTTAGTTAAATAATAATATGAATCTTCCATTTAAAATACACAACTTTAAAACACAAAACTAACTTTAGAAATTACGTAGTAATCTTTAAAGACACGACATCGGGATCTGACACGCGTAACGAGGCTCTTAGACACTAGAGGGAAGGAGCGGGCTGTCACATCAGACGTAATTGCTTACGTCAGAAGAAGGAAGGAAGGAGCAGGGTGTTACAAGCCCTCTACTCCTCAGCCAACTTAGGTGTGGAGAAACGTTGACCCTATACTTATCAGTTTCCCCATAGGCGGCTTCCTCGGCCCTAGTAAGAGACAAAGGTGAGGCCCAGAGGCCCATGTACTACACAAGCAGGGCATATCGAAGGGCAGGAGCTAGGTAGTCACGCATAGAGCAACTTACCTTTGCCCTAGTGGTGACCACCTAAAAACTCCTACCGTATTTCCTAGCACACCCAGCAAGGGTCCTCACCAAGACCTCCTGAAGAAGATCCTACAAAGACCAAACGCCTCAAGTCGCCGTACGAACTAGGCTGTGGAGCTGAGAGAGTTTGACATCGATTACTCACCGTAGAATACTATTTAGGGGCAAGTGTTGACAGATTTCATAGTAGAATTCACCGATTTCTCGAAAGGGATCGAACACACACCTCCTATTAATCCTTGGCAGATTTTCATTGACAGCCCATCCTGCCAGGCTAGTGGAGGAGTTGGGGTGCATATAATTACGTAAGAAGATGAAGACCGTAATTATGCTGTCAAGCTGGCATTCAAAACTAGGGCTGAGCACCTACTAGTTCGAAGTCGGAGAGCCCAACCTCTGACTCCAACTCCAACTTGTCGGAGCTGAGTCGGATTTTCGGACTTTTTTTTTTCTTTTTTATAATCATATTTGACCCACTTTTCATTAAAAAAAAATTGTGTGGTTTTTCAAGTTTCAATTTTCTCAAAATTGCAATCTAAACTAAATAACACTTTTGATTATAACAAAAAATACAACTAAATAAAATAAGTAACATACTAACTTACATTCAAAAATTAAAAATAAAAAGAAAGTCCACTACAATAAATATCCACATCCATCTCCACATCTAACTACTAATCACTACAATAAACATCCACATGCACCACACTTGTTATCCATATCCACATCCAACTAATCACTACAATAAACAAAAGAAACATTTCCTTATCCACCCATATCCACATGCACCACACCTGCCATCCACACACCCATTATAATAATATTTACTTCCCACTACTACAATAAACTTTTTCTAAGTTTCATTCTAACAACAAAAGAAATCAAAAATGTTCTAAGTGTGAACTAAATTAAATATTCCCAACAACATTTAATTTAGAACTTCCAAATGCACCAAAATAAAATAAATTACAAACTTCCAAATTACAATCTTCTAAATGCCCAACAAATGTTTTCCTTCCAAATGTTACAAACTTCCAAATGTTCCAAATTTCAAATTGTGCCTGAAAAAAAAAAAAAGAAAAAAACAATATTAGTAAGGAAAACAACCCAACTTTAAGTAAAGAGAATTTAGCATGAAGTATTTAGTATGTTGGATAGTAACTCAAACCTCAAAGGCTCAATCTATCAAGTTGTCAATCATCTTCACGAAGTAAGTTGGCCATACCAGTGATTAATTCTACATTAAGATATTAAAGTATAGGAGGTTAGTATCACAAAATGTCAAAATCAACATATATAAAAACTTAAAAAAACTCTAAATACATTACCTGAGTCTAACTTATAGCTCTCCGGATCATCAATGACATTCGTATAATTTTGACTCAAGCATATAGAAGTGGACTTCAACCAGTTTTGCATGCACACAAGAGCTTCTACAGTTCTAGGAGCCAAAGAACTCCTAAATGGATCCAAGACATGGCCTCCTGTGCTAAATGCCAACTCAGATGCAACGGTGGTGATCGGAATGGCCAAGATATCTCTTGTTATTAAAGCAAGAACTGAAAATTTGTTTGAGTTAACTTTCCACCATATCAAAATTTCAAAATTCCTCGTAGGAACCTCAACATCTTCCAACAAATACCGCTCTAGTTCAGACTTACAATCCATCAAGGATTCTGATTTTCGGTCTTTATGGAATCCAAACAAAAAGTCCAAGGGATCATCACCAATACAGGTACTACTACTACTCCCCAATGTCCCCATTACTGCACTATCTTCACTACTCCGACTCCGAGTTGACTTAGGCCCAGTTGCGTTGCCACTATAAAACCCTACATATTGTTCATACAAATATTCCATATCCCTCTTGAGGAGTACAACAAATTCATCACCCCTCTCATCCCCCAATGTTTTCTTGAACCAATATGCTTGAGCAACCAATTTGTACCGTAGATCAAGAATGGCAGCAACAAACAATAATCGATTTATTTTTTCAAGATCACCCCAATATTTATCATACTTTGTCTTCATTCTCAAAGCCATTGAACTCAAGCGTCGATTACTATTTTCATAACAAGCATTCAAGTTTTTATGAATATTAATAACCTCTTGGACATACAAATTTGATGTGACATATAGTGTACGAGAAATACGCAGGATGACATTATAAAATACATAAAGAAACTTCGAAAAGTTTCTTATGGTCTCCCAATCATTAGACCCAGGAGCTCCTAGACCATTTTTCCCATGCCCATCCTCAGATAAATAAACTCGTGAGTAGGGATCCTCATCAAGCAAAAGTTGGAAGGCTTTTTGATACTTCTCTGCCATGTCCAACATAAGAAAAGTCGAATTCCATCTAATAGGCACGTCAAGATATAAGAAACTAGAACATAGCACTTTCAACCTATCAACACAAGACTTGAAAGTAGCAAGTCTTTAGGGAGAAGACTTCATATACTTAATCAAATTTTGGACTCTTATGATCAAGTCTTCAACATCTTTCAAACATTCACTCACAACAAGGTTTAAGATGTATGCCGTACACCTCATATGAATAAACTCATGAGCTGCAACACAATCCTCACTTCTTATTTCCCTTGTTCTCAACCAATCAATAGCGAAGTCGTTAGAGGTAGCATTGTCCACCGTAATTGTGTGGATTTTGACAATCTCCCAATCAAGCATACATTCCTCCAACTCCCTCCCAATCGTTGCCCCCTTGTGGTCGCTAATCCAAACAAATGAAATGATCTGTTTATGCAACTTCCAATCACTATCAACAAAGTGAGCGGTCACACATATGTAATTTATATTTTGGATAGAAGTCCAAGTGTCGGTGGTCAAGCACACTCTTTGTTTGGTGGTCAAAAACATTTTCTTCAAGCTATCATTCTCTTTCAAGAATAGCCTAATACAGTCACGCATTACGATAAATCGAGAAGGAATTGGAAACCTGGGATCAAGGGACTTAGTGTATTCCTGAAACCCTTGGCCCTCATCAACCCTAAAAGGTAACTCATCCACTATCACCATCCTAGCAAGGGCTGCCTGGATTTTTTTCTCATTTTACTTGGTCATCCCTAAGCTCTTCTCTCATTGGCCTTCATTTCTTACTTCTGGGACAAAGAATGCTTGAGTATTGTCCAACTTACTTTTACGGTTTTTGGGGCAAAGTTGGATGTGTGTTTTCATAGCCGAAGTGCCTTGCCTTATGGGATGGCATTTCCATTGCCTCCCACAATGGTTACAAGTAGCTATAGGCTTTTCGGGATCACAATCGGGCACTCTTGTGAAGTGGACCCATACCAAAGACCTATTCTTAGGAACTCTACTACCAAGTGGAAGGCAAGGGTTAGAACAGAAGGCACTAGGAGTGCCTACTGAAGAGTCTATTGGTCCGCTAGACTCTTCAGCTATGGGACTGGGAGTATCAATAGGTTGTTCTTGGATGCTTGGACAAGATGCAGTTGTGGATGTACGAGGGCTTGTGCCTTCTATATTCATGATTTGAGAACTAGAACACAATAAACAAACAAAATAGTACGGTTAAGACAATCACTAAAACAACCAAACAAGCCCCAAAAGCACAATACAAACTCATTAACTCAACTTGTGGCTGATTTACAATCATTAAAAAAGAAATATATTTGAGAAAATATATTTTCATCTTAAACAGAAAAAAAGGAAAAAAAACATTAACTCACTAAAACAGCCAAACATAGCCTCAAAAGCACAATACAAACTCATTAACTCACTAAAACAACCAAACACAACCCCAAAAGCACAATGCAAACTCATTAACTCACTAAAACAGCCAAACACAGTTTATTCAAATCCTCACCCCCAATTTATTAACATTAAACAGGACAAAGATGTTATTCAAGTAGAAAAATTACAAACCCCTATCAATGTACTTTCACAAACCCAATCACAAAACACAATTTCAAAAACCAAATCACAAAACCCAATCAAAAATAAATTTCGGATTCAAAAAACCCTAATATCACAAATATCATCTATCATAATTTCGAAATGATTTCACAAACCCAATCACAAAACCCTAATATCACAAACACAATCACAAAAAAGCCTAAATTTCGGATTCAAAAATCCTAATATCACAAAACTGAAAACCTAATAACAAAAAACCCAATATCACAAAAACCCTAATATCACAAAGCCCAATCACAAAAATACTAGTATGTAATTTCAAAAACAAAAAAAAAAAAAAAAAAAACTTACCTTTGAGGGGGCAGACTCGGTAGAGAGACAAAGGCCAAGAGAGTTGAGAGACGACAGAGTGAGAGACGGGAGAGTTGAGAGTGAGAGACGAGAGACTGGGACCTGGGTAGCGAGCACGCCGAGCAGCATTGACGAGAGACTAGGTACTGGGTAGCGAGAGTTAGAGACAAGAAAGTGAGCTGTGATTGTGAGAGGCAGAAGTTATAAGTAACTTAGAACGATTTTAGGGTTTGGTAACTTAGTTATAGGGTAAACGGCACGTTTGGCAATTAAATGTGTTTTTCAATGTGTTTTTTTAAATGTTAATTAAATGTATTTGATTATTTTCAATGTGGTTTTTTTTAAATGATGATTAAAATTTTTTTTTGATGGTTTGGGAAATTGATAATTATAATTTATATATATTTGTAATACATTTAATAGACTATAGTGATTTAGTATAACTATATATATTTGTAATATATTTAATATACTATAGTCTAATATATTAGATTAGACTATATAATATATATATTGATATATATTTGTAATACATTTAATATACTATAATCTAATAGTATTAATATTAGCCTATTAGTATAGTTATATATTAGTATTAGTTATAGTGATTTAGTATAACTATAGTCTATATTAAACTATTTGTATTAGTTAAATAGTTATAGACTTATATTAGTATAGCTAAATAATATATTAGACTATATAATAGTATTAATATTAGACTATTAGTATAGTTATTTATTAATATTAGTGATAAACTTTTAGTATTAATCCCTAACTATTGGTTTAGTACTATTACTATATGCTAGTGATAATATAGTATTATCATTAATACTCCCCTACTATTGGTGTAATACTATTACTATATGTTAGTGATAATATAGTATTATCACTAATGCTATAGTGATATAATAATATTAATACTATATATAGTTATAGTGATTAGTATAACTATATAGTCTATATCAGTATTAGTTAACTCACTAATAGTGATATTAGTTATACTAATAGTTATAGTATTAGTTATATTAGTTATACTATTAGTTATGCTAAAAGTTATATTACTATTAGTTATAGTGATTTATTATAACTATATTATATATTAGTATAAGTTATACTTTATAGTGATTTAGTATAAGTTATAACTATAGTCTATATTAGTATTAGTATTAGTATTACTATATCACTATAGTTAATAGTATCATATAGTGATATAGTATTAGACTATTAGTATAACAAATACTATAGTGATTTATATATAGACTTAAAGTGGGTTACTAATAGTATTAGTATTAGGCCATAAATGTAATTAATATACTAATATATATTAGTATTACTAATATATTTATTAAAATGAATATGTTGAGAAGTTTTTAGGTAAAAAAATGTAATATTTTTAATAGTATGATATTTTTATATAGTCATATACCTAACTATATTATTAGTCAATTTAATCTATATATCTTATAGTATAAATATATTATTTAACTAGTATATTATTGAGTTTAACTAACTATATAAGATATAGTTGTATAAAATTTAAATGATTAATATATAGAAAAACACATATTTTTCTAAAATATGTATAAAATCGGAGGCGGAGTCGGAGGTGGATTCGGAGTTGGAGGTGGAGTCGGGGCAGAGCGTCGGAGTCGGAGTCGGGGTCGGAGAGGAGTGGAGTCGGTTCGTCAACGACTTCGACTCCAATTCTGACTCTGACTTTCAAGGAGAAAAAAACTCCGACTCCGACTTGTCGGAGCTGGAGACAAGTCGGAGTCGAAGCGGAGTCGGATTCGAAGTCAGATTTCTGCTCATCCCTATTCAAAACCATTAACAATGAGGCAGAATATGAGGCATTGTTCTCTGGTCTAGCGGTCGCCAGATCTCTAGGCACCAAGGAGGTAGAGGTGCAAGCCGACTCTCAAGTTGTGGTCAATCAAGTACGTGGGGAGTTCTCTGCGAAGATCGAGAAATTAAAGAAATATCTAACGCAAATAGAAGCTAAGTGCATGCACTTTGAATACTTTTAGATCCAACAAGTACCAAGGACTGAGAATCAAAAGGCGGATAAATTGGCGCTAGCAGTGTCTAGGCAGGAAATTCTCCCCTGCCCAAAGGGACAATGATCAGGATCGTTGAAATGGCAACCGTGGGGATTGAAGTGGTGGAAGTAAAGCCAGGAGCTCTAGAATGAGCATTGGATATTATTAGGTATATAGATACCAACGAGGTACCCGGAAACAGACGCGAGGCCAAAAATTTCATGAGGGGGTCCTATACCGAAGAGGACATTTTGCACCTCTCCTGAGGTGCATCTCATTTGAAGAGGCCCAATACATGCTGGCCAAAGTAGATGAGGGAATCAGTGACGACCACTCTAGAGGAAAAGTGATGGCAAGCTAAGTGATGAGGGCGGGGTACTATTGGTCTGCGCCTGCGGGACGCCAAGGAGTACGTATGGAAGTGCAACAAATGCCAAGAATACTCCAAAGTACCCCATTGCCTGCCAGAAGAACTGACGTTATTCACCTTGCCATGGCGGTTTGCCCAATGGGGAACCAACCAAGTAGTCCTCTTTCCCCCAGGCAAGGGAGGAGTAAAGTGTGTATTAGTGGCAATGGATTACTTCACCAAGTGGGTAGAGACCAAGGAGTTGGTGGTGATCACGGCAAGCAGCATCACGCGCATTTTGTGGAAAATGGTCATATGCAAATTTGGTATCCCCCACTCCATCATATCAGATAACGGTAGGCAATTTGATTCTGACCACTATCAAGACGGGTGTCGAGAGTTGGGAATCGAATTCTGCTACTCGTCTCCCGGACATCCTCAATCCATTGGGCAGGTGGAGGCGACCAACAAGACTTTGATAGGGATGCTAAAAAAGAAGCTTAGCGACGAAAAAGGTGCGTGGGCATAAGAACTTCCCAGAGTCCTATGGGCATAACGTGTCACGGTAAGGATCCCGATGGGAGAAACCCCTTCACCCCCACTTACGATCATGAGGTAATGTTGCCAGTCGAAATCAGGATCCCAACCTACAGGATACAACACTTCGAGCACAGCTTTAACGATGAACAACTAGATGAACAACTTGACTTGCTGGAGGAGGTCAAGCTTGAGGCAAAAGTAAGAACAACCGTCAACAAAAAAGGAGAAGAGCGATGCTTCAATAAAGATATGCGACCAAGGGCGTTCAAAATCGGAGACCTCATGCTGTAGCAGACGAGAACAACTACTGAAGACGAAGGAAAGCTAGCCCATGATGGGAAGGCCGCTACGTGGTCACCACCAACAATCGCCCAGGGCCCTACTGGCTCTGAGACTCCCAAAGGAATGAGCTGCCGTACCCCTGGAACGTCAAACACCTATGAAAGTTTTATTGCTAAAAACCTTTGCGATATATAACTTGCATTTCCGTGTCAATAGTATAAACTCCATTAATGAAAGTGTGACTTGTTAGGGATAAAATTCATCTCGCCTATCACAGTTCTCCGCTCCGTCAAAGTAATCTCCGTCGATACAATCTCCACCGACGTAATCTCCACCAGCTTACCTCCACCAATTAATCTCCACCAACGTAATCTCCATCGACGAAATCTCCACCAACATGATCGCCACCAACAAAATCTCCATCAACAACTACTTACCTCCTTGCGAGGAACCAAAAGGGTGAGTCACGTCAAAGGCTGCTCTATCCTTCTCGCGATGGAGAACGAGCCAACCCTTGGCCGCACTACACATTACCTTCCTTTGAGCTAGCGTCAACTGGTGGGAGCGAGTCCAGACCCAAACTGTCTGGTAACTTACCTCCTCGAGAAAGATAGAGGGTGAGATGAGCCTCACCCCTTTCGTGATGGAGAGTGGGTCCAGCCCCTCGGCTACCCAACATCTTACCCCACGCTCTGCCATAATGAAGAGTGAGATTAGCGCCAAGCTGACCCAACACTTAACTTCCATGTGATGTCAACGGACGGGAATGGGTCTAGTCCCAAACTGCCCAACTACTTACCCCTCCATGAGGGCCAAAGGGAGGATAGGCTGCCCAACCTCCCTCGTAGGGAGAACGGGTCCAGCTCCTCAACTCCCCAAACAATGTACCCCGCCTCCATCAAGGTGAAGAGCGGACCAACTTCTTAGATGTCCAATACTTACCTCCGCACAAGGCACCAAAGGGATGAATCACGCCAGAGGCTACTCTATCCTTCTCATGGTGGAGAGCCAGCCATCCCTCAGCTAGCCGGCACTTACCTTTCTCATGAGCGTCAACAAGTGGGAGTGGGTCCAATCCTAAACTACTCTGTAACTTACCTCCTCACGGGAGATAGAGGGTTAGATGACTCTTAAGGCCATCTCACCCCTCCGAAGACGAAGAGAGGGTCCAGCCCCTCGACTGCCTGACAACTTACCCCAACCTCTGCCACAACGAAGAGTAGGATTAGCGCCAACCTGTCCTAACATTTACCTTCCTTATAATGTCAATGGGTGGGAGCGAGTCTAGTCTCAAACTGCCAAGCAACTCTCCCCACAAGGCAAAGAGTGAACTAGCTTCTCAATCGTTTGAAAAATTACCCCTTCGGGGGACCAAATGGGTGGGCTTGGCCTATGGCATCCCGAATCCTCCCCCTACAAAGAGCGGGTCTAGTTCTTCGACTACCTGACACAACGCCACCTCCAACAACAGAATGCAAACGAGCAACGCCTTGGGTTCCTCACCTTGCTTCTCCTCCAACCAATGAAACACCAAGTTATTAACACCGCGCGTCTCCAGTGAAACAATCCAGGTTTGCAGATTCTGCACTCATAAGTTGAAGATAGATTAATCTAGCTTGTATATTTTGCCCCGCGATGCATTGGACGCCCACACCCGCCCTACGGCGAAGAGCGAACCACCTTCTTTGCCGTCCTGCATACTGCCTCCTAGGGAGAATTAAAGGGGCGAGCTGGGCCTAAAAGCATCCCAACCCCTTCCTCGGTGGAAAGCGGGTTAAGTGTTTCGACTAGCCATCATAACGCCATCTCCAACAATGGGACGCCAGGCATATGACGCCTCAAAATCCTCCCAAACTCCTCAACCTAATAAAAGCCAAAGCAAGACAATCCCTCAATAACGAGGAGTCTCACCACCCCCCTCCCTGAGGGAGTACAGAGAGTGCAGACCTGTTCTCTCCACCACCCAAGAAGTGTGTTGATAGCATAAAGGTAGTGCCTAGCTAGCGATGTAAATGCTAATGGGGTAACTTGAGAGAATCCTTGGCATCATAGATAGAGCAACATGAACAAAAACTAAGGCATGCGTCGGGGTTCTGCTGGGGAGCATTGGGGCCTGGCGCTAGTGCATTAGGATCTGGGTTGGAAGCTTCAGAATCAGAAGAGAAGGCATCAGGAATCATGTCCGTGCCTACGGTGCAGCCATGCTCGAGCACTTCATTATCTGGAGGAAGATCACGGGGGTCAAGGGCTCTTAAGTGTGCCTCAAAGGCTCTTGAGTTTGCCTGGGGGTTCTCCAGGATGTGGTTCAGCATCCTCTTGTGGCCTTCAATGTATCCGTACGACTAAGCCTAGTCACGGATGAATAGCCGACCTCAACTGCCATGCTAAGCGGTGAACACCCTCTTGAACTTGAGACAAGTTGCTCTACAGATCTTCAATGACCACCATCTAGATGGCCAGCCTCTTCTTAGCTCCCTTTAAATCGTTGGATGCTTGAATGACCCTCATCTTCTCTTGGTCGACAGTGGCTTGGGCAACCGCCAATAATTCTTTCCGTCCTTTCAAATCTGCAGAAAGGGACTGACAGTCTTTATCCAACTGCTCAAGCCGCTGGGCCTTAAAGTCTCGACTACCCCTCAAGTCGGCATTCTTCTCATGCAACTAGCTCAGTAATTCCTCAAGAGCCGCCAGCTACACAGTCAGTTCATCAGCCGACCCCTCTGCCGAGCTCCTCGCCGCCGACACAGCAAGGACATCATTACTTGCTAACTTAGTTTGCTCATTCACCGTGACAAGCTCAGTTTCTAACATCTTCCACTGGAGATGAAGCTCTTTGACCTGCCCTCGGCTCTTTTTCTGAGCAAGCAGAGCTTTCACCAACTCCTCCTCTAGCGACTCCTTCTCCTCATTTTCCCCCGAGCGCAGCGTAGGGCTTCTCACACCAACGAGCAAAGGGTTTGGTTCTCTCCTTTAACGGCTTCCTGGCAGTTCACAATGAAGGTTGCTAGTCAAGATGCATGCTGTCGCCAACAAAAGTAAAAACAGTAATATTGAGCATAGGATTCCTAAGTGATAAAACAACATAAAAGAACAAGCTGATCGGAGAAGAAGCCCATTAAGGACTTGGTCATTGTTGGCCCTAGCAACCTTTGTGTGAACCTTCTTTCCTTTCCCCACATTGGTAGGGCTCACAGAATGCTTCTAAGCTAGGGTGGCTCTAGCTGGCATGTGAATGGTACAGTCGTTGAAAACGGTGTGGCTGAGGGGAGGCAAGAAGGCCCTTAAGTTCTCCTCCCCTAGGAGGGCCTCCAAAAGGCCGTGTATCTCCCAAAAACTGCAAATGTTCCCTTCACGCTTTATAACATTGTGAGTCATGAGATACTTGCGCCCAGTAAGGTCGGCATGCTCTGAGTCTGACTCTGACAAAGCCTATCGCCAGAGGATGCAACAACACATCAGTATCCTCCAAGCATTTTGGTGGAGTTGAGAGGGAGCCAAGGTGAGGTGATCCAATAAGTCGCAAACAAGGTGAGGGAAGGTAACCTCAACCCGCATGAAAACATACTAGGGAAGAGAGCGACCTTGAAGCAAAGCATAACCCTCATCATCAATAGCCCCCTCATAGAGCCTAGTAACCTAAAAAACCACCTTCTCCGAGATGTGAAAGATGGAAGCCAGCGACGATAAGAACTCAGGAGTGACGTTGGAATGCCAGTTATGCCCAATCAAGAATTGCTCCGCAGTGCTAACCTCAGGCAAGTCCAGTTCCCCGTGAAATTTGGGTTGAACAACCTTCTTGGGAGCCATAAAAACTGAAGTAGAGAAAGGCAATAGTAAAGAAGAGGAGTCGAGCAAAGGAAACGAAAAAGCTAGAGCAGAAGGAGACGAGGATGCAAAAAAGCTAGATCTCATGAAACGCACTACACAATGGGACGTGGGAAACGAAATGGCATCTAGAGACTAGTCTGAAGAGTCTAATTGTTAGAATGAGAAGGGCAAACATGTAAAAAAAGGGAGGAGAAGTTTAAATAAATGGTAGTGGTGGTTAGCATCCCAAAATCATGGGGACGCAGGGGCCCAACGAGGCTGGTAAGATGTGGGTGCATCCCACCGCATGTACTATGCTTTGTGATATGGTGAGAAGGAATCGCCTAACACCATCAAGGCTAAGAGAGCGGAAAGGGCGAAATCAAGTGCAGGATCCAACCGTCATCAAGCGGGCCAATAAAGTCAAAAGGAGAACTATTGGCCGACGACATTAAGATAATTAAGGAAGCCACCCGGGCATAATCTTGAGCAAGAACCTTATAAGTAGAAGAGACAGGAGAATAATAACCACCCACTTCTAAGGAAGAGGATCTCAATGATGGAGACAGCAGGAAGGTAGGAAGAATGAAGACTGAGGCCAAAAAGAATTCCAATTGAACTAGTCCGATGAGAACTGGCGAGGTAACTGTAAGAGAGTTTTTTCCCCTATCGGGCCACTAGACAAGCCCACAAGGGGCCACTAGGAAGTAAGTCAGAGAGCCAAGCTGAGGCCAATGACCCTCCTCTAAAAAGAGTCAGTGGGCTTCTGCAAAGTACCCAACCCATGAGCGAAACCCATCCACGAAGCAACCCACACGTGGGGAAAGCGGACGATAGGGACAGATGACACTCGCCGCCCTGGCACATCCCCGATGCCACCCTACCCCAGTGAACCTACGTAGGCAGGTGGGCAAAAAATGGAAAACCCTTGATCGCCTAGCAGCACTCATGAAGGGGCTTAATGGGGAACGTCCACAGGGTAAAGTGAATCAGGGAGCAAAGCCACATTAATGGAACCACTACCTGGACTCCACGCCGCATTAATGACACTGCCCTAGAAGCCATGTCGCATGAAAAGATTCTGAAAAATGAATAGTGGAAAGGACATAAGCTCCTCAAAGTCAGGGACGGGTTATCCCCACCTGAAACCTAGTATAAAAGCCAATCCCCAAGTACAAAGAACTCTCTCTAATTTCTCTAAGCTCACGCACAAACTATTAAGTAGATATACTAACTTTAGCATCGGAGACTCCTCGGCCACCACCAAGACCCACATTCTCTGTGTTTCCTTAAAGTGTGCAGGTGATAGCCCAAACACCTGAGTTTCTGGAACCCGACCTAAAGGTACGCGAAACACGACGTTAACAGGAAGCATCAAAGCAGAAACCTTCTTGCGTCATAGTGGCAAAGACTAATTAATGAGTAGTATATATGCCACAGTGATAAAGCTTCAAAAGGAACAATAGTGCAAGTACAAATTAACCACATACAAGCATTTCACTCATCAACTAGAATTTAAAGCAACTATTTAATGACAAAAAATCTATTGACAAAATATTCATTGTTTTTTTTTTTTTTCTCTCTTGGCTATCCACGCATGTTACAAAATGAGAAGGAAAATCCTCCAACCAAGATGAAATCCAAACGGAATCTCCTAATCGAAATCCACAACTAAATCCCATATAGCCAGCCTAAATTATTATAAAAGATGAACCAAGAAGAACTTGTGAAGATGTCGAAGCTTATTGAGACAACCTAGAGTCTGAATTGCACTACAACATGTCAAATGAAGATAAGAGCAATCCAAACCATAAAGCCCAAGTCAAACACAAATACTTTTCAATTTCAAAATTTTGAGTTTTTATCTAGTCATTACCTAATAGTTGCAACTTTTTCAAACTTTCAAACAAAATATAAAGAACAATTCAATTTTTTCATGTTCTAAACAAAAATTATATTCTAACAATATTTGAACTTTATAATATTTTTACTCACTTTTTTCTCTCAAAAACCCAATAAAACATCTTAACTCAAACAATTTTCCTACAATTCACAGATTTTTCATCTTATCTTATTTCCCAAACGAGGCCTTATACTCTAATTGTTGGACAAAATGCTTATTGGTATTAACATATCTCCTATCTATAAAGCTTTTTTGTAGTATCTAAACTTTGAAATCTGACATTTTATCATGACTAGCGTAAACATGAGTAGTATTTTTGTACTATGTGTGAATATGAAATTTTAGATTTTTATCTGATTATATGATATTATCTTTTCAATATACTATTTTTGTTATTGCATTGAATCTAAAAATCCTAAGGCATAAGTTTTGTTCTATATGATTTTTGGCCCCACCACAGGAAATAATAGTGGTCTCTATTTCTATCCCCACCACTGGATATAATAGTGGTCTCTATTTCTGTCGTGCCATGGGATATAATAGTGGTCCCTATTTTTGGCCCTACCAAAGATATGATAGTGGCCTCTGTTTCTATTACTAATGTTGTTTCAATACGGTTGTGTCAAAAGTTTTTGTGGTCAAAAGTTTATAGCTCACCCAATTATCTCCATTGCTCTTCGAGATTCCAGCTAAGGATCAAAAATACGATCGGAAGCACGGGCGAGATTAGTTGAGCATACAGGAATAAGTGCCTAAGAGACACAAGTGGGTTTACAGATTAGAATAAGTGCCAAAGGGTGCAAAAGACTATAGGAGGATTGTTATTCATGATATTAGTTACTCTACTTTAGAATAGTATTTTTAGATATATATGTGTTATAGGAGACCTAATGGAGTTTTCTTATTCTATATGTTGGAGGAGTTCATTGACGTCTCTGTGGTGGAATGTATATTTTTTAATATATGAGTTTTACATATTATAGAGCCTCTCCCTTTTATCTTTTTTGAGTTTATACTTGTATTGTTAGAAATATGATTTTAAGCGGAAGGAACTCGCTCCTTAACCCTCTAGGTACAAGGTGTTCACTGTCAGCTCGGGTGCAAAGGCTATTGTAATCTCCAATTTTGAGCCAAGCATCATTCCATACATTAACAATCTAGCTAAGGTTATCCCGAAACTATGTTTTTAAATTTTTATGCCATTGACATGGGCGATAAACACACACGATAACAATTACCAAGGAGATTACGATAACATACCATGAATATATTTCTCACGTTAGAATTAGAATAAAATAATGAGGGTAGAAAAGGCCCATTAATTCAAAGCCCCAATTTGCAATCCAAAAGATTGGCAAAAAAAAAAAGTCACTAAATTAGCTACGAAACCCAATTCTCAAGCAAGTAAATGGATGCGTAACACATGCATTGATGCTTGGAGTGTCAACAGAGTTAATTAGCAGCCAAGTCTTCTACCTTTGCATAAATTCAATTGTTTTCTATTCCAAGTGATATTTTGAATTGCACATGATATTTTTCGTCTAAGGTTTTTGTCATTTCCATCATAATTATTAATTTGGTATATTTTTTTTATGACTATCCACTTAAAATGCGTCATTTTGAATGGGGAGATCATCAAAGGGTGTTAAATTTTGAGGCTGGTGGCCCTAGTACTCGATCCTTACATTTACCTTTAATTAATTGTTGTGATTTTTCTTTTTTTAATAATGTTAGAAATTGTGTAATTTTAAAGGTAGCCATGATTTCCGATCCTTTTCTTCTTCATATTTTGATACTTTACTTTCCAATCTTCCCAATGTTAGCTCTGGATTTCAACAATAAATTAAGAGCAGATCTCTTTCTCCAAGTCCTTTCATGGATCTCTCATTCTCTCCTTCTCTAGTCCGTGAATTTGGCAGTAGAAGCTGGTCTTGCAGAATTATATATACTTAATAACAAGGGCAACGTACGGAAGTAAGTTTTGCTAATTTTCTATTACACTACAAGAAAAACGGATTTTTGTGACCATTTGATTTGCGACGAAAAGATTATTTGTGATTAAAACAGACTCATTAGCTGTAAAGAGTTATTTCGTTGAAATTAACTGATCACAAATAAGCAGTTTTCTTGTAGTGTTAGTTTACGGGTTTTTTTTTTTATTATCTATTTTTCTATTAATATAAGCCAACCGTTATGGAAAAAAGAAGAAGAAGATCGTTATTCGTTTCCCCTCAGTTTGCTTTTAAAAATTTATTCTTGACCCCCTAAAAGTCTTAAAATAATCTCTTGATTAGCTACAAAGAATATACATTTAGATTTCTTAGAGTAGTTGTCTACGTAATTAATTATCGTAATTTCTTAGATTTTTTTGCTGAGATACGATGCAGATTTATATATTTTGGTTGCATTAAATTCACTAGTAATTACTGATCTTATCGTGTAGGTGTCATTTGTTGCCTTTTCCTATTCTATTTGCAAATCGATCAGTATAATATATAAATTCTAAAAAAGTAAACTGACTTGACGTGATACATTAGATTATATAAAATTACTTTTAATATAAAGTAGATTTATCGTATTATATAAAATCATATCAATTCGTGAGTTTACTTTTATAAAATCATTTTGTGACCATAACACTTATCTTCTTATTATTTCCTAGATAGTTAAAGTAAGTGATAATAACGTGTATGTATGTAAATATATATATGTATAGAGAGAGAGAGAGAGAGAGAGAGAGAGAGAGAGAGAACATAAGTAGCAATAATGGTCTGATTTGATGATATGAGGGGGAAGAGTGGGGTATGTTGGAGCAGAGTGATCCGACTTAGATGCTGAGTCCTGATCATGTAATGAACCCACTTGAAAAGTAGACGAAGAACTCGGATTGCCAGTGAAGATTACAGCGATGAAATTAAGGGAATGGAATTTAGAAAAGAAAGTTGCTACAGTTTGGGATGTTCGAGACTCCCAATTCCTCCCAATTAAAAAATACAAACTGTTCCAACAATAAATTTCCAGATCCCATTTCAATCTCTTTTCCCTCCTATTATACTCTTCAAGACTGACGACCACCCCCCCTCTCCCCTTCCATTCCCTCCATTTACTTTTCATTGTAGTTTTTTTTGGTTTTTTGTGTGTTTTTTCAGGACAAATAAGAGAGGAGTGCCATTCGAGTCTTTCCAACCGTCAACTCTCCACACGCGTCCCACCGGGATGATGCCCAGCCGCCGATCTTCAAGACCACCAAATCCGACGTCCATTGGAGTGGCACGTAGCTCGCACGCGCGGGACGAAATTTCTTTACCCCGTTGGCGCGTGGTCATCATGCGCCACCAAGGAGACCTCTGCCGACACCACGCTTGGCTTCTCTGGGCTCCCTGCCTTCGGGGCTTCCATGATTGACCATCGGGTTTCCTCTCCGAGAGACCAGTGCTTGCACGCGCCAATGCCAACTCACCGAGCACTTTTCATCCGATTTTGTGATTTTCTGTTTTCCAGTGCTTTGTTGGTGTTTGGACTCTGATTATCTGTTCTTTTGTTGACCCAAGTAAGGTGTTGTGCCTTCGGATCAGACGTAATCCGGGGCAAGAGCTATTCAAGAGTGGTGGGCGATGTCACGACTGGTGATCGTACGACTAGTGCTCACGCGTAGGGGCTGCCTGTGCAGTGGAGGCTGTTGTGTTTCATGCGTGAGCTGGGTGCTCGTGCCGTCAAGGCTCGAGATGCTGATGCTTGCAGTGGGCGTGACGTTCGAGGTCACACCAGTACTTGTGGTTTTGTAGTTTAGTTGATAGTTAGTAGTTGTTTTAGTTGTTAATGGTTTTTGTACAGTTTATGTTAATTTTAGTTTTAAATATAATAGAAATAGGCGATTGGATTTAGTATCCATAGCTGTGTCCCATACTCTTCCTCCATGGAAGGATAGAGGGGGCCTTCAAGTTCTGTTTTACAGAACGCTTTCTCTGTTAGGAGAGAGTTTTTAGTGACGTTAAGACAATGTCCACCACAAAGTAATTTATGGGTGAGGAAGCTCCAGAGCTTAGGCGTAGTTTGACTTATAGTCTGGATTATTCCATGTATTGATAAGTCATAGCTGTAATTTCGAATCATTAATGAAACGAGTCTGTTTCCTTCAAAAAAAAAAAAGCAGAATAACAAAGTAGACTAATTAATAAAAGACACGTGTACTGTAAAATACTAAATTACAAAAGGGAAAACTGGTAAATGAGTAATATTCTGAAACTAACTAACTAGCTTCTGGAACACTTAAGGATTAAACAAAACGTCACTTATCCAATCTCCTTCCAGGCTGCGTTTTGCCTCCAAGGTTTAAGGTAATGGGCCGATCAAGTAGTAAAGTACTTGGGCTCCCAACTGATCTACATTTTCCTCACGGGCCTCATAACAGATCATCTGGTGTCACTACGTGAAATAGCGCAACGACATGTGAGTCAGTTTCAGATGCAAGTTAAATAGGCCATCGCTAGGCGAGTCCCATGCATGCGCTAATCATTAACAGGAGTTCCTTTTGGTAACCAAGGAAAGGTAATATGACAATACAAGGATCACTTATAAATATTTGATTAAACGGTACGTTTTCCTGGTATATTTGTTTAGTCACTGCACTGATTGCTACCTTTGACACCAAGAGAAGATCTTTTCATGATTGTAGCTAAAAAAAGTAGAGATATGGAGTGAATCTTATCTCGTTTATTAAATGACTCGTTTCATATGTCTGTTTCTATTCCATCTGTTTCATTTTAGATCGAACAACAATTCCAAGAAATTTTCATCCTTGATCCAAAAAAATCTACGTTTTATGTTTTTAAATTCTCCATTATTTTTCAATTGAATAAATCTCATGTCCCAGTGAAAAAAAATTGTGTTTCTCACTAGCTGTAATTTCCTTTTAAGGCCGTCTCCAGGAAAGAAAGTAGACCTTTTATTCGTTTGGTTTATTTTTCTAACCAGAAGTGAGATAGATCGAGGGAAAAGTAACGAAAAGGAGATATGGTTGAGCTCATTCAGAACAGGCTGCAGAAGACATGGGACATATGGAATGTCAGGGGGCTTAGGCACTTCCTTACCTTGATATTCCAGGTTGTCGCCTCGTTTTATGTCTTCCTGGAAGCACTACCAAACAACAAGCTATGGCTCCCGACTTCCCTCATTTTCCTGGCAGGAGTCATCAAATACAGTGAACGGACACGTTCTTTATATCTTGCAAGCTGGGGTACATTCCGAGAAACCATACTTACGGAAGCAGCAGAACATGACTACGTGGAGCTCATTGTTGATCAGAATCAACAGAGAGATCAGAGACTTCCTACAACAATGTCACAACCGAGAGATCAGAATCAAGAATTAGATGAGTTTGAGGTGGTGAAATATGGTTACCACTTCTTCAAATTCTTCAAGGGACTCATTGTTGATCTCATTAACCACGATGATCGAAATGAGAGCAAAGAATTTTTTCAGGAGAGAAGTCCTCAAGTTGCGCTTGAAGTTTTGGAGGTTGAACTCAACTTCATCTACGAAGTCCTCTATACCAAGTTCTTTGTGTTGCATGATCTCAAAGGATACCTTTTGCGCTTTCTCCCAAGGATAAGCTGCCCGGTATCGAGTCAAGGATTACATCAGTATTACTTCGCAGGTGGTCTGAATCCGTGGCATGATTTAATTTGATAACATACTACCTCAAGCAACTTCCGAATGAAGAAAATGCAGATCAGTGCTGCCTTGGCATTTTTATGAAGACTACTCATTTGTTGCACCCTATACGGGATATTGTCTCAAACAGGTCGTTGATCAATTGGGTGCTAAGGATTTTCTAGATGAGTTGAAATATGCGTCAAAAAACTCCTTCACGAAAGAGCTATGGGAATTAATCTTTGGCGAACTGTTGCGGAAATCTGAAAATCATATTCATCAGAAAATATCAAGACGATAAGTTCAGCTAGAGGTGCTTACGTTCTCGAAGAATACAAAAAGGAGCACGGAGGGGAAGTACTTTTTTAAAAACTAGAAAAAGTTTATATTGAAAATGTTACCTATGATAAGAGCCTTCTGCTTTGGCAATTTGCTACTGAACTCTGCTATGGAAGACAAGACTCTGATCCTGAAACAGTAGCTAAACATCGTCGATTCAGCAAGCTCCTTTCAGATTACATGCTATATCTCTTAGTGATGAAACCTACTATGATGTCTGCTGTGGCAGGTATTGGGCAAATTAGATATAGAGATACATGTGCTCAGGCTAAAAGATTCTTTCACAATACGGGACTAGTACCAAACATGGAAAAGGAGGCTTGTGAAAACCTCATTGCTGAGAATTATCTTCTTGAAAGGGGAGATAAAAGGACGTCTGTATTGTTGGATGCATGCATGCTGGCCAAAAGAGCTACAAAAATTGGAGGAGAAGAAATGGAAGGTAATCAGCAAAGTGTGGGTGGAGATGTTGTCATACGCGTCACCTCATTGCCGACCAGATGCTCATGTTCAGCAAGTAAGTAGAGGTGGACAGCCTATCAATCTTGTTTGGATGCTGATGGCTCATTTTGGCCTGGTTGAGCGGTACACGGTATTCACTGCCGGTTTTGGCCCTGCAAAATTGATTGTGGAAAAGTAGTAACTTTTTCGTTATTCATACAATCATACTATATGTTTATGATTGGAATTTGATGTACTTTTTTCGATATATCTCTAATCTCCTTCGCTTGGAAAATTCAGTTTTACTCATTCACCTTTTCATACAAAGCAAATTAAGTAATTATCGAGAAAGAAAAGTTTTAAAGACGTAATAATTTCAAAATTTTTTAAGAAAAGAAAATACAAGCATGATAGTTTTTTTCTTAATTATAGAGCAAATGGTTGCTCGAATAGATTGTCTGCATGCATGTAGGACTAGCTACTGGCAAAACTTGGCAATTGGTATGTTGCCCACAATAATGAAGCTGCGGCCCATTTTGTTTTTCAACAAACTTGCATTAAAATTAAGTTATGTTTGGATTCAAAGTTGATCTCAACTCATCTCATCTTATCTAATCATTATAATTTTTTTAAAATTTTCACACAAAATATAATAAATAATTTAATTTTAGCACAATAATAATATTAAAAAATAATATTCTAATAATATTTTAAACAACTTTTAACTTTCATCTCAACTCATTTCATTTCAACTTTCTATTCCAACCTCACATATATGAGAGGACACAAGACGCCAGGACGGGCAACCTAACAAGAATTGCTTTACAGGAAGTTTTCGTGAATACAATAACAAATAAAAATAAACGGACAATGAGACCAATAAATTATATTCCGGCTATTATTTCTTAGCTTAAGCTAAGAAGGGGACTGCCACACTAGAGGTTATAAAATCCAACTAGTGGATTTGTCAAATACGATTGTGATCCACACCTACAAAAAGAGGTATTGCAACCCTTTGTTCGGGAGCTCCGACTATTTGTAAATCCGAAAAACACTCAATACTGAAAAAAAAAGTTTTTAAATCCAACATATTACAGTCCCATACATATTACAGTCCCATTATAACAACATTGACTTAACTTTTAAAGATAACTACATAAATATTAAACATAAAACACGGAGTTAACTCAAATCTCAATTGTCCATTGGTCATGCCTGAAATGAAGATAAAAATTTGCAGTCAATAAATGAAAAAAACTGATAATAAAAAGTTGACAGCAGTAAAAGTAGAATTTGATGTATACCAAGAAATGGGGTTCTCCATAGTCCATAGTCTCTCAACTCCATCCAACCTCTCAAGGGGTGTCCATCCCCGACTCTCAATCATCAAAAATTATGCTAGGATTCACAATTAGGTCTATAAAATCATAAGAAGTAGAAGTTAAAAACATTAAAAATAATTAATTAATCATTAAAAGCATATAAAGTTACCCGATTCAAGCTTATAGCTCTCGGCATCAACGCCAACGGTATCTAGTCTAATGGGAGTTTCACTAATCCAATTCTGTGTGCAAACAAAGGCCTCCACGGTTGATGGTGACAATGAACTCCGATAGGCATCCAACACACGACCTCCAGTACTAAATGCGGACTCTGAGGCAACTGTAGTGATAGGAATGGCTAACACATCTCAGGCTATAAGGGAAATGATTGGATACTTGGTGGAATTAACCTTCCACCAAGTTAATAACTGGAATACATCACTCAGTGCCTCGACAGCTTCCATAAAATATCGTTTAACCTCAGTTGTACACTGCATAATATTCCTCGTTGCAATGAGTTGATGATACTCTTGCATAAATCGATGGCGTGTAATCCCAACTCCTTCTGAGTCAGTATTATCTAAGGAAACTGTCGATGCACTCGACCTCGAATGTGAGGAGCTACCAGCTGCGGATGATGGTTGAAAACTATTGCTGTAGTGACTATATAGGTCATCAATATCACTTTTAAGCATTCTAATAAACTCTGCAGCCTTCACTGCCCCGAGGATGGAATTTTTCCAATATTCTAAAATGGTCAACTTATATCGGGGGTCAAGGATCACAGTCACAAATAGTAATCTATTTATCTTTTCAATATTTTCTTAATATTTATCATATTTAGTCTTCATCCTCGTAGCCATAGCAGATAACAATCCCTTAGAGTTAGCACAACTATTTTCCAAATGGAAGTGAAGCTCCGAGAGCTCGATGAAGTACAAGTTCACAGTCGTATATTTGGATCCAGATTTCCGCATCGTTATCTCGTAAAAAACTTGTAAAAATTCAACAAAATACCTCACACTAATCCAATCATGTGTGTCTGGCGCACCAAGCCCCTGTCCTGCTGGCTCCAACAAAGCATATCTCAGGCCGCCATCCTCGACCTACATCCGCTAGAACGCTCTTTGGTACTTCTATGCCACATCCAACATCATATATGTAGAGTTCCATCGAGTCGGAACGTCCAAGCACAATATACTATAAGATCCAATTTTAAGATCTTCTGCTATTGCCTTAAACTTGGCAAGCCTTTGGGGGGAACCCCTCACATATCGCACAATGTTGCGGACTCGGGTAATGGAAACATCAATCTCTTTTAAACCCTCAACAACTATGAGGTTGATGATATGAGTACAACATCGAACATGAATAAAGTTGTGGTCCCGAATGACATCATCGTTCACCGTCATGTTCCGCTTAAACCAATCAATTGCTGTTTCATTAGCACTAGCATTGTCAACTGTAATACATATCACTTTTCGAATTCCCCAGTCCTTTATGCAATCATCCATCTTCACCCCAATGAATGCACCTTTATGATCTACAATTTTTTTGAAGCCAGTAATTCTTTTATGCAAAATCCACTCTCTGTCAATGTAGTGTGTTGTGATATACATGTAGCAGACGTTCTGTATGGACGTCCATGTATTGGTCGTAAATGATACTCTCTGGCCAATGGTCACAAACATCTTCCTCATCTCTGCCTTGTCCTTTGCATGCCTCTTCATACAATCTCGCATCACCGTATACCGTGATGGAATCGGAAACAGTAGCTCAACAAAGTTTAGGAACTTTCGAAAGACTCTTTTGTCGACTGTGGTAAGGACATCTCATCTGTAATTATCATCTCTGTAAGCATGTCCCTCAACAGCTTCTCACTATATTGAAGGAGGACCAGTTTCTTTGCCTGTGTACCATCAGTGGCCATAGTCGTTTCGTAACTGAGATTGGTTTGATCAGTGTCTGCCATTCCCTTCGTGATCTTATATCGTTGGCAACCTTGGAGATGTGCTTTCATCACACTAGTGCCTTACTTCTTCAAATGACATTTACATTCTTGTCCACAGTAGTGTCATCTTGCCAACGGGTTCACTTTATTACCAGGAATCTTGGTGAAATACTCTCATATCCACGACCTTTTTCTAGAAGACCGTGGTGGTTGATCATGCTCAATAGGTATCTCCTCCTCTTCGTTGAACATATCCTCATCCTCATCCTCTATATCCACTGGGAGTGGGAGTCGACTACTCGCACAAGATGTAGCTGCTCTAGATGTAGCTGCCTTAGATATCGCTGCCCTAGATGTGGCTCTAGGGGTGGAAGTACCAACTGGTGTAGGAGCTATAGCATCGGCACCCACCATATCCCCTTTGTGGACGATCGTCTCTACTCGGTCTAGGATCCATATCACAATCAAAGAAGCTGAAAAAATAAATTAGAAGCAAAAAATTAATTTAAGCAAAATTAATGATACTCCTTAAAAATATAGTGTATTGTGCATGCATGGATGGATCCTACAAAAGGCAGTCGTGCATATAAGATATATATATATATATATGTTTGACTTGTTCTCAATAGTCACAAAATGATCTATCTAATTAGCATGTGTATTTATTTTTTTTGGGAGGTGGTATTAGCAACTCTTAATTGGGAGAATTCACCTGTGAATTTTAAATTTTTATGTATTGCAATTCATTATTAAGTAAGATGAGAAAAGCTAGCTTGATCTATAAAGAGATCTATAAAGCTAGCTTCATATATTAATTATATATGAGATGACAAACAATTTATTTTTGAGACTCAAATTAATGTAAGCCATATCCATGACAATCCAATAGGCTAACAGCTATGTCCAAGCTTCCACCCATATCTGTTTTAAATTCTCACCACAAACAAGAACCCAAGTTCACAAACAAGTTTTTATCTTACTCACACCCATCTAAATATAAACTTACAACTATGTTTCACAATTATTACCAAACATTGTCAACCCAATCACAATGCATGCTTCTTTTACTTTATGTTTCAAAATTTCAGCTTTCATTGTTGTTAATCAATTAGAACAAAGGGTACCTGCGAAACACTGAAGCCATTATTTCTACCTTTGACTTAACAGTCTGAACTGTTACAAACACTGAAGCCATTATTTGTAAAACTCTTTACAAATTGCATGTTGATTGTTCACATAATTCCTGAGCCCCCCTTACATATAATTCATCCAATATTTGGGACTCTTACCTTTGAACTCAACCAAAGAAGGAAAAAGTCATCCTATTGACTTTCAAGCTTCATTATTACAAAATTAATGAATATAACTAAGTCACTAACTGCTAATCAAAACTTGGCAGTTAACAACGTTGAGTTTAAAATTATAATAATAATGTAAAATAAGTAATACTAAAATAATGTAAAATTAGTAGGCAACACATCGTTAGCCAGCCTATCTAGTATCTATCATATGCAAAACATATATTAGAATTTACTATTTAGCACCAACTAGGGCTAAATCCAAATTCGATAGGCTATTAAATCACAATTAGGGCTCAGAATCGGAAACGTACCAGATCAATTGGCTATGGAGGCTGGTCTGAGAACGAGGCGGTGAGACTACGGACTACGGCGGCACAAAGATGAACGGCAGCGAGGGAACGAGGAGGCGAGATTCACTGGTTCAGTCTTTCAGAGAAAAGAAGAAGTGAAGAAGTGAAGAAGGAAGACGGAAGGAGGGAAGGCCCCAAGGGGGTCCTGCGTTTTGGACCCCCCGTGTGATGAAACGACGTCGTTCCACTTATAAAAAAAAAAAACAGATGTACAACGACGTCGTTTTACATCTGTTTTTTTTTTTTTTTTAAAGTCGAAGTTCGGAGTCGGATTTTGGAGCTCCAATCGACTCTAACTCGACTCCGACTTCGACAGTCTTATTTGGAGTTACTCCAAATTCCGACACCTCCGACTCCATCGGAGGTTGGAGTCAGATCGGATTTTGGCCGGAGTCAGAATCCTCAGAATTTTGCATAGCCCTATCGATGGGGATATCCTTCAATCGATGAAAATAGTTGGGTAGTATAGCCTCTATTACGTAGAGAGAGTCACCTTCCACCAAGACTTTTTTTAATTCAAAATTGTTTACATTTATTATTAAAGCCAAGCCAAGGCCCAAGATAGCAGCTTCCACCTTTGCCATTTATGGTTCCACAATAAAAGTATTTTTGTTCATGCTAAGAGTTCTCCCTGAGGGTGGCTTCCATAGGTCATAGGTGAGTACCCTTGTTTGACGAGCCATCCTACACAACCTTTCCAACATCTATACACTATATTTTTTTAAATAAAAAATCTTTACAACCTCCTACTATTCACACAACTTCCACACACCACATTTTTTAAAAAATTTTTTCTTTTATCAAATATTTATTATATGAATAATGAATAGAAAATTTGAAATAGTTTAAAAAGAATAAACTCAAAAAAAAAATTTTAAAATATATTAAAAAATTTTTAAAAATGTGGAGTGTGGAGTGTGGTGAAAGTTGCGTAGCAAAACTCTTTTTTAAATTTTTAAATTTTTAAATATTTAAAAGAATTTTTTTTAAGTTTATTTTTTAAAACTAATTCAATTATTCTATTCATTATTCATATATTAAATATTTAATAAAAGAAAAAAAAATGTGGTGTGTGAAGGTTGTATGAACAGTAGAAGATTGTGTAGATTTTTTCTTGTTTGATATAGAGTATTGAAGAGCATGGTTGCATCAGGTATGAGTAGGAGTGTAACCGATCCAATCCGATTTTGAACAAAATTTAGGACCGAACAGGTATATACCAGTTTTATATTTTTTCAAAATCGATTACGCACCGGTTAGCCTCCTAAACCGGTACTTCTGGTTTTACCGATTCTAGTCCGATTCAGTCCGATTTTTTAATTTTTTTTAAATGTAAGTTTGACAATTTGTCATTAAAAATCTGTTTCTAAAAAAAAAACTGCTTTAAAAAATTTTGTTTTATACTTTTATTAAAAAAATCTACTTTACTAAAAAAAATCTGCTTTACTAAAGTCAAGTACTATATTAGCATTAATTATAATGATTTAGTATTACTATATTAGTATAACTATAATTATAGTCTATATTAGACTATTAGTATTAGTTATATGTTAATATTAGTTATAGTGATTTAGTATAACTATATTAGTTTAACTATAGTCTATATTAATATAACTACTAATGTCCTATGCACTTATCAAGATTTAGTAATAATATTTAAATGATTTTCTTTCTTTTTATATATTATATATATAACTTATATATACAAAATATTTTGTATAATATTATTTTTGTATAAACTTATATATATAATATTATTATTATTATTATTATTTTTCAACTGGTCCGATCCAGTTCCGTCTCGAAAATCATGAAACCGGACAGGATCCGAATCCAGCCGGTTTGTGTAAATAAAGAACCGATTCCAGACTGAAAAATCAAAAAACCGACCCAACCAGTCCGGTTCAGACCGGTTTCTCGATTCAAACTTACATCCTGGGTATGAGATTCTCAAATGCTACCTTGTTTCTTGTATACCAAAGGATGTTCATGGCATTTGATACAAGAGTTTTGCTACACAACCTCCTACTATTCACCCACACTCCACACTCCATATTTTTTAATATTTTTTTAAATTTTTTTTTTGAATTTATTTTTTTTTAAATATTTCAAATTTTTTATTCACTATTTATATAAAAAATATTTAATAAAAAAATTTAAAAAAATTTTTTTAAAAAGATAAAATGTGAATGAATAGTAAGAAATTGTGAAGATTTTTTGTTGATACAAAGACGAGGAAATGGTGGAGCTCCTCTGGCTGCAGATTCAGGGTAGAATTGGGGAGTAAAATAATGCTTAGGCCCAGGGGATACCCTCTAGACTGCCCTTGCAAAGTGGAAAACCAAGAATGGGTCTGAAAGTCTCAGGCACAGATGGACAAATGACACAACTTTTGAGATGGGGGCTCAAGTTCTCGTGGGCCAGTCGTAGGTCCCAAGCAACTTTCCACACAAGCATTTTCAGCAAAATTGAATTTTCAAACAGATTTCCAAGGAGCTGGTTGGTTGAAGGGGACCATGATTTTGCAGCTTTGTGTTGACCATATTATTCTTTGATATATAGTTATAATTATGATGAGTATACGAGCTCTACTTCTTTGAGATCCCACTATGATCCAAACATTTCTTTCACTGTATATAAAAGCATAACTATACCTATAATCATTTAAAAAATTAGAAAAAAAAATAGAAGTTTGAGAAAAGGGGAAAAACACTACAAGCATGAACTATCACAAAATCCACTAGCTTTAAGCTTTCTACTCTTTTCATCACCCAACCAAAAGTCTTTCAACGGCTAAAGGGAGGAAGAAAACAAAAGAATCCCATTTTGTATAAGACAGCTATAGCATATAACCCACTAATCTTCTCCTTCTAAACAATTACACAAATGCAGGCCTCTGCGTTTGAAAATATGTAAACTCACCCCCAAAATCTGCTCTAGATCTTGGGACTTTGGGCCAGTGGCGTTAGGATGATTCCAGGACATGAGCTGCAGTTGCCTCCGTGAGAGAGTTGGAGTGATTGTGTTCACCCTCGTAGGTCACAACAAGCATCGTTGGATCATCCAGAGCACGCTCCACATGTTTGCGCGCAGGGCAGCCCCTCAAGCTACTACACTTGTAATATCCCCTGAAATTTTCATCCATTAAAATACATCGAAAATGGAAGCTTTTTCCCAAGAAAACTGCACCCAGAACATCTAAAATACCACTAGTATAGTACAACCAAGTGATATGATTCAACCAAGTGATATGATTCAGGTACTGTTTGGAAGAGAAGCAAGAAAAACAGAAACAGAGGATTGTGATTGAAGACTGCACACTACGAATAAACACACACCTTGGATGGGGAGAACCTTTAATGGGTTTCTGGCCGTATTTCCTCCAGGAATAATCATCAGGTGGAATATCCGCCATCTTTGGGCTAATTGCCGGGACTCTGATCACTCTCTTCACTTTGGATTTCCTGCTTAAGCATATGAGATTAATGGTATCGGTTTGTGAAAATCAAAGCGAAAACGCATCTTTTTTGTAATAGTAAACCACAGACGATCATAGAAGAGCAAGAAACCAACCTTTTCTTGGAACAGTGGCATCGTGCAGGAGATGAACCACACTTGAGAACGGCCGCATCGTCCATGGAGTTACACCTCCTCTTCAAGGAGCAGGAAGACAGAGGTGGCTTCCCCGCAGATGACACCTGTGACATGTTCGTAATATGGAACCCGGACGACAAGGAAGGCTGCAAGCTCTCAGTATCCCCTGTCAAAGTCGACACGAAAGAATTCGCAGCAGAAATCGGCGGGGATGGCGAGAAGGTGATACTTGTAACTGCATCCTTCCTCTCCACGGACCCAATATTCTTTGCCCCCATATGTGGGGGCAAATGGGAGTGATTATTTGGCAGAGGAGGTAGGCGAACAACCGGTGTAGGAGTGGGACAGTAAACCTTAAAAGCAGAAACAGGCTCTTTCAGATGCTGAGACCGCGGGTGCTTTGTTTCTTCGTTCAGCTGTACTGGTAAATCAGAAGCAGGAGCAAGAGAAACAGGAGCCCTTCGGAACCGAGCGTGGCCTATTCTTCTTCTATCCAGTAAAGATATCACCTTCTGGAACTTGTCCACCGTGACATCCGCGACAGCCCCCAGCTCCATGGAAGCTTTGTTACTAGTACTGGTCGAATCAGCTGTTGCTTGTCCCTGTTGGTATTGTTCTTGAGAAATCAATCTCATCAGCTTCTCGACGCTCTGAATCCCAGCAGACGCAGCTTCCTTCACAGCAAGAGCGTCCTCTTCAATCTTCCCCGAAAAACCATCGCCCCCGCCACATCCCATCATCAGCTCCACAGCCATTGCACTAAGAACAGAAGACCACCATAGCAAGGAAAGATATAAACACAATACAGATTCGATTGGATCGTTAAAGAAGAAGAACAAATGATGACGAGGAAAGCGAAAAAGCGGTAAAGGGTGGAGACTGGACTCTGGAGAATGGAGATTAAAAAAAAAAAGAACAGAGTGGGATTCGAGTCAAACTGATACCTTCCCCAATGCAGCAAAGGCAAAAAAAAGGGTTACTGACCCGTCCATCATCTTCTTCATCGTTCTGCAGTCAAACTTATCCACTAATCCTGTGCTTCCACGTGGCAGAAAATTGACCATCTTCTGTTGGAGACCGTGTAAAATGATAAGGTCAAAAGGTTCCGATTAGCCGTTGGATCGACGACTCGGTAAAATCGGTGAGAGAGAGAGAGAGAGAGAGAGCGAGTTGGAGACAGTGAAGCAGAGTTGACCTTTAACAGCTTTTAATGCAAAAGTCATTTTGGGGGTGGGGTTTAAGAGGTGGGCGATGTGGGACAGGTGCGGTCCATCCTTTACCGGACACCGGAAGCTGCGGCAAAGGCTCCACAAGACCCAGCACCGTTGATAATGACCAGATCTATTTCTACACCATCCGATAAAATCACATGACTCCAAAATTTGAGTCACATGATTGATGGATTCCTGGATGCTCTCTCACAAGGGGGACCTTTTGCACATTTTAGACCAGTGTTAAATAATGTGCTAATCACTTCCCAAAATTGACATCACAATGAGTAAACAAATCATGATCTTGCAGATAATAAGCTGTTTGGTCAAACATCTTAACATTTTCTTTCTTTTCTTCAGCCTGAAACTACTTGATTCACATGCTAATGGTGCCTGGTTCACATATCTGGTATATAATTATGGAGGAGAGTAACGTAAGTCACAAGTTTTAAGCCTATAAATTTCTAATAAATTTTTTGTGAAAAGGTAGGCTCGGACTATATATCAGTTACTATTTATTTTTATATCTCATATTTATAATTTTTTTTATAGAGTGTGAGTATTTTTCATAAGATGTGAGGTGTGGAATAATAAATAGTAACTGATGAAAAAAATTCTCAAAATAAAGTAAATGTTTTTTTTGTGAGACCCATTTTCTTATAAAAAAAAAAAATTGCGTGAAACTCTTATGTGTGGCGATTGTAAAAATTAGGCTCTAAACTAAATTTGTTAGATCAATTTATTTTATAAGAAAATTTTAGTTTTTAATAATATTTTAGAGAATTTTTAGAGGGCACGAGAATATATACTCTGGTCCGGCTTATAAATTAATAAATCCTAAATATCAGAATATTTAGGATTTATTAATTGAGTTTGTATTAGAACAATATCATTAACCAATAATGATAATGACAAGAATTAAGAAACTTAATTGCTAATCAATCGAAACTGTTCATATATATGGCCTCATGCATGGAGGACTCCGTCGGTACGAAGATTCCCCATGCAAAAGTCAAAAAAACACAGATTAAAAATGCCATATATATATGACAGCTTGATGTGAAATAAAGATAAGCAAAATCTATAACTAATGCAAATAACGAGCTGAGATGTCTATATTAACGTGCAATTTAAGTTTTCATTTTCTTTTATACAGCCTGGTTTGTTTTCTGTGATGATATGAGATGAGATGAGATGAATTGAGATTAAAATTAAAAAATTAAATAAAATATTGTTAGAATATATTTTTTAATATTATATTTATTTTAGAATTTAAAAAAGTTGAATTATTTATTTTATTTTGTATGGAGATTTGAGAAAGTTGTAATGATGAGATAGGAAATTTTCGAAGTTTTTAAAGTTTTAGATTTTCTTGAAAACAAACAAGGTAATCATCACGTGTAATGATCAGTATTCTCAATCCTTCGACTGGAACTTTTAAGGCTACGTTGGGAAGTTGTGATGAGTTGAATTAAGTTGTGAATAATAATATTTTATAAGTCTTATTAAAATGTATTTAACTTTTTAGATTAAAATGTATGAA
Organism: Pterocarya stenoptera; assembly: GCA_003123785.1. NCBI lineage: Eukaryota > Viridiplantae > Streptophyta > Magnoliopsida > Fagales > Juglandaceae > Pterocarya > Pterocarya stenoptera. The sequence continues at coordinate 501,703 of QEOT01001614.1, read as the reverse complement.
ATAGATTAAGATGAGTTTAACTTTTTTTATAGGAAGTTAAAAAAGTAGTGAGTCTTAGGGGTGAAAATCAAAGTCGTTGGCACGATTTTTGGACAAAATCGACACTGACCGGCGTCTAAAAAAATGGGGAGTCACCGACCGTAACAGGTCGATAGGGAGGAGGAAACCAATCGAAGTGGTTTTAGGTCGACGTCGGTTCCCCTAGAGGCGATGATCTACAGAGAGAACAATGAGAGAGACTGAGAGAGAGAGAGAGAGAGTTGCATAGGAGAGAGAGAGAGAGAGAGAGAGAGTTGCAGACTAAATCTGGAAGAAGACGCTGGTGAAGAAGAAGACGCATCTCGAAACGACCACTTAAGTTTAAGTGGAACGGTGTTGTTTCAGACTTTTTTTTTTTTCTTACGTCCTTAATAAAACGATATTGGCATCGTTTCCATTATCTGTTGTAATACATATAGCTATAAAACGACGTTGTTCCACTTAAACTTAAGTGGAACGGCATCGTTTCGATAAGGGTATATTAAAAAAAAAAAAAGTTTTATTATATCGGTCAGTTCGGCGGTCTGGTCCAGCTTCAAACCGGGACCGAACCGCTGAACTTCGGTTTCTTCAAGTTTCCACCGCATGCCAACCGATTCTGGCCGGTTCCTGTCGCGGCCGGTCAGTTTGCGTCTGCGGCGGTCAGTGGCATCGGTTTCTATATAGTCTTAATGAATTTCATCAATAATTGATTTGAGATGAATTAAGTTTGGTTCAATAATCAAACACAACCTAAAACTTCATATTTTGTCTTCACAAATATAACATATATATATATATACACTCTTGGATATGATATAATGATTAAAATAGAATTGCTGAAGTTCATATTGAGTCGCCATAGATATACAGGAGTGCTGGCCACATATGACATTGAGTAACTTCGAGAATAGAGAATATTTTGAATTTGATGAGAGTAAATTTTAATTTGAATTTTACTCACCCAAACATTAATTTTACAGTGTAACGCCGCGCGTGCTCTTTGAGTTTTTTTTTTTTTTTTTTTTTTTTGTTTTGGCACCTATCACTTCACACGTTTTTTCTGTAAAAAATGTGAACATAACAAAGGATTCATGGATGCATGGAAAATTAGATACTAGAATTTTCCGATAGGGTGGGCGGGCACAAACTAGAATTGACGTGTGAGAATCATGTACTGAAATACCGATGCGATTTTGTTCCAAATTGATCTTTTTAATATATATATCCAATGAATTCTAGCTATATATAGTTGCTAATTGACAACCCGGTCGGCCATTATGAAATCCAGATCAGGAAGTAATAGAATTAGGGGCTAATAAGAAATAAATACAGATAATTAAGACAGCAATAATAAAATATTCGTGATAATATTTTGGTGATTTCTTATTGAAAAAGGGAAAGTAAAAAACAATAATACTAACGACTTTAAGTTTTTTTTTTTTTTTGGGTGGGGCTACTCTGCCATCCCACCCTTACCGCTGGGCGTATCGTTCAATGGTATTTTTTTTTCTTTTCACATTTTTTTATATATTTAAAGATTTTTAAAAAATAAAAAAAATACATCAATACATTTAAAATCACTTTCATAATTATTAAGTAAAAAAAAAAATTTGATCAAGCAATCAAATGAAGGTGTCAAATTGAGTGGGCATACTAGTGTTTTCTTTTTTTTCTTTTTTTTTATCATGATGTCGGTTGTTATAACAATGGATATCGACAATAAATAAATAAATAAATAAACTAAACAACTTAACCTTGGGTGAATGGCCGAATAAAGCTGGGGCATTTAATGGTTAAGTTAAAAAGGAATTATATCACACAAGTGATATTTTATTTAGATATATATTGTTCTGAACTTTTTCATCCTTGATCATAACACCTGTGATGAGAAGAGCATACATGTCATGCTATCATTAAAATATAGAAGATAATAACTAGAAGCCTAATGTTAGGTACTAGTATAAGTTTCAAATAGACAAAAATCTTGTATATGATTTGTGGTTTGATATGGTTTATCAGATTGTAAAGCAGATCTGTCACGTTAGTTTATAAATTCAGTTTTATATAATCTTTTTAGCTTTAGAACTCCTGATCTTTATTAAAACGCAACTATACTGTTGATGTACTGAGAGTTTATTACGCCAGCTAATATAAAATAAAATAAAAATACTGACACTCCGACTTATTTTATGACTATATATATATAATGGATCCCTTAATAAATAAGTAGCATAATACGCACTAGAATATCAAAGAACCCTACAAAATATCAGCTTTCATTTTATGTTCAGCTTTCATTTTAACACAATATCAAAGAACTCAACAGGTAACCAATTAATCCGGTGTTATGTGTAGAGTTGCATCAATGGAAAAAGAAATCTGTTATATATTTAAAAATTCTTAGCTTGTAAATTAATATACGTAAGATTCACATTGGTCGTAGTTAAATGTAACACATTTTTTTTTTAAACAATCCAATGTCTTATAGCTTTTAGATATGATAAGTGTGGTTTTTAGTGTATAGTTTTCAACATCTAAATATCATTACGACGTTCTGGCCGCTTAGCTCCCTTTGGTTATTACTGAAATCAGTTAAGTTTACTCTAATTTTAAGTTGATCGAGTCTAACATCTAAATACTCAACTCTCAAATTACTAAACTCATCCCAACTCAAAACCTTCTTACACGGGAGACTCACAACCTTTTTCAACTTAAAATATGATCTTTATACGTGAGACTCACAATCTTTTTTAATTTTTCATAAAAAGTATACTAAACTTATCTTAATATCTAAATACATTTTAAACTCAGTTTAAATGGATCTCACATAACTCTTTTCACTACTCAATTTACTACTATTTATAATTAACTCAACATTCAAAATTTATTACCCTAAAAAGTATGCAAGCCTACAGAATCATAGATACGATCGATCGATAATACGTACGAATCACGATCCCCCATCTTGCTTGCCCATAACTTCCTGCTGCATCTTCTTCTTCTTGTTTTTTTCTGCTACAATATTATAAAATCATAGCCTTTTCTGCAGTACTGATCATATAATGATCCATCTTCTAGATATCATTTCCCATAGATTTATTCCCGGAAAATCGATAGCCCTGGCCGTTCCAATCCATCATCTCTTGGATTACTATTATATAGTTCATTAACTGTCAACCACTGGTATATAGGAGCTCAAGCTGTGCAAGCGATAACAAATGAGTGGACCTCAGTGCAAAAAGAACAAACGCATGCAAGAAGTGATGAAAAGTTGAGATAGGGTGGGACCATCTTTCCCACAAGTTGTCCACGAGACCGGAAGAATACATTTCAGAATCTTCAAAGCTCATAAAGAAAATGGAGATCAGAACTTTGGGGTGTGGGAAAGAGAGTTCCATGTGCTCCCTACCTAATTTTGTTCCTTTGTTTTTATCTCAGTTTGGTCATCATCCATGCATGTCATGTGTGGCTAGCATCTCCTTTTGTCCATTCTAAATACAACAGGCCAGGGAGGCTTGAATCAAAGACTTTGGAAGATTGTGAATTATTGTGCAGAGAGGTCACGATCTGCAGTCTGCTAGGGTTATGGGGCTAGCTGTGCGTCGGATCCAATGTGTGCCAACCCGACGGCTGCATGTGTCTATGATCTCCCGTGGCATGCATGGGGGGTGACCTAGCCCTAGCTAATTAATATCCTGTTACGAGCACAAGCGATCGATCGAGTAACTAGTAAATTAACAGGAAAATACGCAGATCAACCCAACGTGCTCTACCTATTGTGAATAATATTGAAGAAAAGTTGGTTTGTTTTGTGAGGAATCCACCTCTTTCAAACACAAGTTTGAATAATAATTTCTTTGATAATTTTATTCATATCTTCCATGCAATAATATAGTCAATCCGTTATTCAGCTTTTCAAAATGAAGCAAATTACGTTATTAAAGCTAATGAATTTATTCTCAAAACAGAACAATATTTCTAAAGAGAGAGTTTCCTATTGTGCTGGCCTTGATCACGTTGGACGCTCCCCATTTATTAGAATATCTCCTTCCTTATTTGGCACCCGTAACAATTTCATGAGGAGATTTATTTCTGTTTTGGCCCCCACAGTCTTCCTTATAGGAGTCTGGCTACTGCTGCATATGGAATCATGCCTTTTCCATCTATCTTTTTAGGACCCCTCTGCATCTTCTTGATTAGAATCTTTCCATCCTTGCCTTTTACTATATTACTAACGTGTCATGCCACGTCCAAGCTGTTAACTGGTCAATTGTGAGACGTGGCAGTGCCGGCACAAAATGTACCTGTTTTTTATAAAGTATATAAGATTTTTTCTGTTGGCGGGGATAGAGATCATGATGATCTCTTGACTGCTTTCGTAGCAAAAACTCTTTTGACATGCATCAATTTGTTATGATCATCAATGGATCGAATCTAGGTTATAAGCACGAATCGAAGAGTTAGAGTGGGACATTAATCATACCATTTTGAGCTTTAATATACATTCATGATATATGAAACACTATGGCCTATCATTCGATCACACATGAGTCATGAACTAATAATGATTAAACACTATGCGAAAATGATGATGATAATTAAAAAACTGATGAATTATATTTCTCATAATCTAAACCAAATGGCCTCATGATCATCAACACGTACCCAAAAAAATAAGTATTTGTGATAGATTATTTGTGACAAAACAGATTCATTTTAACAAAAAATAATCATTTTTACTAGAAATAATTAGTCGCATAAATAATCAATTTTCGTGTAATACCTCAGTATATAGTTTCCATATATGTTTCTTAAACTTTACAAGTGATAAATATTTACTTGAGAAATCTCTGTGGATCATTTAATTTCTTAATGGTGCATTTGGATGTTAAACTGAGTTGAGCTGAGTTGAGTTTAGATAATAAAATATTTTTAGAATATTAATTTTTAATATTATTATTGTTTTGGGATTTGAAAAAGTTGAATTGTTTATTATATTTTGTGTTAAAATTTGAAAAAATTATAATGATGAGTGAGATGAGTTGAATTTCGGCCTACAATTCTTTATATATTCACATGAACGTGTGATTCAGTCCTAGCTATACAAAGCAAGCTTGGTGCATGTGCCTAAACAAGCTTGATTAAGGAATTAATTATAAGCATGTATGAGATAGAGTTTGGTGTGCCCAAACTTTCAAAATTTCGAGTCATAAATAGGACTCGATCTTGATTCTTAATATCTACAGAAAATAAAATGAAGAAAACAACAAAATAACAAGTAACAATGCCATTATTTTAGCCAAACGTGACGATCGAGGACGGAATGAGTGGTAGCTAGTGACCCTAATATACGACAGATTTGGGTTATAAAAATTAGGTGTGGTAGTGTCGGTAGGTAAACGTCGGCCGAAATCAAGATTGATTGTGCACTAAAGTTTTCGAAATGTAATTGCATATAGGTGAAGTTCGTACGTACATGAGTACTTTCGTGCATTAGGAAAAGTTGATCCAACACATGCATCTTTCTTCAAACATCTTTAGAATAGTACTGTTTTTTCTATTGAATTTTGTCATTTTTTAATCTAATTAATAATTAATTAACTAAGAGAATTGCAAGAATATTATATAATAGATGTAATTTAATTGATTTTGATAAAATAGGAGACAATGGCCTGTCTCTCAAATAGGGAAGAAATCCGGCCATCAAGGTCATGTTGCATGTTAGGCAGTGCTTGGGCTCTACATGTGTCAATAAAAAGAATTGAGGAAAATGGCAAGAAAAGTGAGAAAAATCTGTAGGAAAACGTTGGAAACAGTGTTCCAACCAGGCAAAATATGCTAATGCTCCAAAATACGAACAAAAAAGAGACTTGTACCATAAGCTAGGGAATGTGTGATAGCTCGTATTATAGAACTATATAGTTCTATATGAACGGATCTCCAATTATACTATTGATTGATCTTTTCAGAGCAGAATCCATATATGACCTAAGTTCATCTCAATCAAAGTTAGGAATTTGAGCCGTGCCACCTATGTTAAATTATCCTAATAAGAACGTTAAAAATTTAAAGAAGTGAATTGTGATATTTTATACTGAGTATAATTAATTGATATGTGTAGGTAGTATATGAAATTTCGTATTATTTAGAATAAAGAAGGTATTACTCTTTATAACCATTTCAATGCATAAGAAACAAAGAAAGAGAAAAAAAAAAAAAAAGTACTGCAAAAAGAAAAGAAGAAAGAAGAATTGAGACGAGAAAGAAGAGGAAGGTAAAAGCTCCGTTGAGGAAGATGGACTGTCACATTCATTGAGTTTTGGTGGGAGAAGCTTTTTCTAGGGAGAGATCAGCAAAAACTCTTGGGTTTGTTCAAAAATATAAATATCTGGCGTTTCTTTCCGACGATTAAAAACATGATGGATGTGAGTTTTGTGAAAGGGAAAAAACAGTACCACACATTACTTTGCCGTACGTCAGCACTTTGTCCCATCTTAATTAAAGATAGCAATACAAATAATGTTGTGGGCCATCTCTGGGCTGTTTTTTCAAAGTTTGATGTGTTGGTTCTTTAACTTGCATCATGGACAAATAATCAAAGTTTCAAACCTATAAACAACCAAGAATGAAAATGATAATTAAGTAGATATTTCTTTAATATTTTTATTTTTTTAATTTTAGGGTAAAATTCTTAAATATAAGAAGGGTTTTTCATGTTTGCTTAAATTTCCTGCTTATTATTATGTAATGTATGAGGAGATAAATGACAAAATAGCTTTGAATATTGACAATATTCATGATGTTCTTAATTATTTATTCATGGTCAAAAGCTTATTTTTCCATACATTGCATAATCCTAATAGTGAGCAATATTCAGACTTGTAAATAAGATTTTACACGAATGATTGCATTTTCAAAACAAAACTTAATAAAGTTGTGGAAACAAACAATATATTAAAACAGCCCAAACATCATCATCATCTTACTGGACCAAAGAAAGTGACAATGGTTGAGAGAAGGCTCTATAATATATATATGGAATTAGGGAGTAAACCTTTTTTTGTATTTATCTAGTTAATTGCCTTTAGCTGGTAATTAAACAGGTTATCCCCATCAATTGATTCGAATCTTTTTTCAAAAAAAAAAAAAAATGATTCGAATCATGGGACCCACCTGATTAGACTTTTTATTTTTTTATTTTAATGTCATAATTAGTAGGATTGTGGGACAAGTCATCATTATTTTACAAATATTATGCGTTGTACTTAACCCACTTCCTATAATTTTTTTTTTCTTTGATTAAGTTTGATTAGCAATTTAGATGTGGCAATTTAGACGTGGTCATATGTTTTTGTTAAAAATTAAATAAAATTTTATTATAATATAATTTTTATTTTAAAATTTAAATTATTTATTATATTTTGTATGAAATTTTAAAAAAATTATAATGATTACATGAGATAAAATGAAATAATTTAGTTCATTAAAGAAGTTCTATTTTTTTTTTTTTCAACTTACACCCTATATTTGATAAAACAAACCATATTTTAGCCATACTTATTATTAAAATAGTGATTATTGTGAAAGAGAAATACCACGTCTACACAAATTTTTTGCAAAATATAAATTACAAGCTGATTTTATAAGTATTAGCCTAACAAAAATTTCACTAAAAATCTAATTTAAAGGAAAAAATATTGACACGTTAGCGTATAAAATTATTTTTACAAAATTCTTGTGTAGATGAAATAATTTAGTATAATGAATTGTTTAATATTCTATTATTAAATTCTAAAATATTCTATTATATAAATTGTTTTGAATTTTACATTTAATTGTTTAATTTGATAACATCATCATCTATTATTTTTTAAATTTAACAAATATTTAGATGATATAATATTGTGCTAATGAAATATAATAAATGACGATGTAATAAAACTCCAAATGCTTGCAGCCAAAATCTTCAAAACTTGGACTTTTCTATTGATTTGTTACCCAAAATAAAAACTCGAAAGTTTAAAAATAGAAGAAAAAGAAGAAGAAGAAGAACAGTATTATTTTTATATATTTATAAATGAATTATATAAAATAATTTTACAAATTGACATGATTTCATCTGATTCGTTAGATTTATTTTATAATAAAACTAATTTTAAAATCTGACAAACTACGTCAAGTTACATCAGTTTGTAAGATTATTATTGTGTAATTCTTTTGTGATTAAAGTATTTTATTTATTTATTTTTTTTTCAGCTGTACAAATTAATGTGAAATCTCTAAGTAATTTTATGTACTAATTATCAAAGTAAAAAATTAAAAATTCAGTAAAAACAATCCAAGTGAGAATTTGTATATTTCTTGGTAAAAAATTATAGAATAAAAGAAATTAAGAAAAATAAAGAGGGAATAAAGAGTTTCCATCTTAGAAAGAAACAAGGGAAGAAAAAGGAGCCGAAATAATTGAAAGTCTCTCCCCAACTTTCTGTGGGTCCCACTACAAAGACCAATGTACAGTCACGGTTACCCACTCACCCTCACTAACCATCGAACAATGAAACACTACGTGGCAATCCCCAGTTCGCAGAAAAAAAAAAGGCCAAAAGCAACTCACAGAACTTTAACCACGCTCTTAACATACACGTGAGTAATTTGGAAACCCTTTTATTTAGATCTTCAATCGTGCGGCCCAAACCAACCCTGTTGGGTAACGTCTTTACTTAGCGCGTGAATCTGCCCCTGACTCTCACCTCTCCCAGTTCCGTGGGTTGCTTTGCTGCTCTCGTTTTCGTTCTCGTCCCTCATCGTAAATTCCGTTGTATCTTATTTGAATATTCAATCGACGGAATAACTATTAATCCGAATAAATACGTGCTATTTATTTGACTCATAAATAGATGGAAAAGTCTTCTTTCAAGTTGAGTTTACGTATTAAACTGCACATTGATATTGATACGTAGAGTATCTATTTAATAAAATGATAAAAATTAAAGATAAAAATAACTTTTATGAGATAGAAAACTTTATTTTTTTCTTATTTTTTTTTATTTTCAATAAATAAAAGAATGTAAGTGTCGATATGCGATTTAATGCACTAAATCACTTGTATCTAACAAGGCTCTAAATAGATTTAGAATATAATGTTTAATTTTTAATTATTTAAGAACACATCATGGATGACGGGAAAATAATTATTAAAAATGGTAAATAATATTTAAATTGCATCCATTGAAAACTCAGATATGAAATAGAGATGAAATATCTCCGTAGGTTTTACCGTTTCAACGCATAAAACATTTCAACCATATAGGCCAGAAGAGATAGTTTGGCCATCCAAACCAGGCCTTTCATTTGATTATACAAATGAGATAATATGATATTAGAAACTTGAGAATATTAGTAAGATAACTTCTGAATAGTAGTAAAATGGTTTTAGTTAAGATGTTTGATTGAGTTTTGAGAAATGAGAGAAAAAATTGAATAAGAAAATTATAAAGTTGAAAAAGGGTTAGAATATGATTTCTTAACATTATTTTTGTTTTAGTATTTGAAAAAACTGAATTATTTTTTATATTTTGGTTAAAAGTTTGAAAAAGTTGTAATAATTAGATAATTATTAGATGAAAAAATTAAAAATTAAAAAGTATTTATGTTTAAATGGTATTTAGATATTGAGATGATATGAAATAGGTTGAGATGTCTGTAAAAAACTGCGCCTTGCTCTTTCATTCGCCTTGCTCTTTCATTCTTCCCTCCTGGACATCACCATTTATGCAATAGTCAAGTTTCACCATATATAGTCGCAAAATTGTAACGAATAATCTATTTTCATCTCTAATCACATAAATCTCTCCTGCACGGAACTTGATAGAGATCAAGTTTAATTGGAATTTATCGTGGGTTTCAATTTTGTCGAGGAGTTTAGTCTTATAATGATCACAGGTTGATTTGTGATGGGTTTGAGATATTTGAAGCGTATGGAATTTCATGAGTGTAGAGTATCTACCAAAATCCCTTGTTGATTGCCAAAATGTTTGTTTCTGTCCATTTCTTCAAACTAATAGAACACAATAGATCACACCAAGGGAGGTTGGCCTTGACGACAAGAAGTGACAATCACCCTATTGACATGGTTCGATCTAAGGAAAATGACAGTATAACTTTAAAATTTGCTCACCAAATATGCCTCCACATATATTTTATTTTATTTTTTTAATTTTTTTCTTAGCCATCAATGAAATGATTATTAGTGAAATTCTATTTTTATTTTATATTTTTAATGGATAAGAATGTTTAAAAATATTTAAAAGAAGAAGTAAAAAAAATCCATTTACACTAGTGTGCATATTTGGGATGCACACTTATGTCCCGTTTGGATTGAGAGTTGAGATAAGATGAAATGAGATGGTTTTAGATTAGTTGAATAAAATGTTTTATAATATTATTTTATAATATTATTATTATTTTAGAATTTGAAAAAGTTGAATTATTTATTATATTTTGTATGAGAATCTAGAAAAATTATAATGATGAGATAAGTTGAGATTACTTCTCAATTCAAACATGATGTTAGTTTGCACCTTAGCATTGTCCCCTTAGTTTGCACCCTAGCATTGTCCCCTATCTAAACCTATTGGAGTCTTGTTTACACTTTACACCAAAAAGATTAGTCCAAAGAAAAAATTCAAATACCATCGGCAAAAAATAGAATTTGGTCATTTTAAGGTTTTCTTTTTCAAAATTAGTGAATATATACTAGAAAAGAAGAATTTAGATTAAGTGAATATATTTATTTAAATGGTAATATTTGATTCATATAATTTTAAATTTTAAATTAAATTATATCATACAAGTATTTTATTAGATATGCTTCAAACGCCGACTTGAAAATATAAGTCTTTGGAGATTAGTTATAAAGACATCTCGTGATAAGATTTAAAAAAAAATGTATATTTATCAAATATACGAGAGTTAGGTCTAGTTTGAATATTGAACTAAATTGATAAGAGTTTAGTTCTTTATGAATAATAGTGAGTTGAGATAGTGGAGTGAGTTTTTTAGGACCCATCTAAGATGAGTTTATATGTGTTTGGATATTAAAATTAGTTTAGATATATTTATGGAAAGTTAAAAAATGTTGTGAGTCTTGCATGTAAATAGATGTTAAGTTAAGATGAGTTTAGTGATGAAGTTTTGAATTAAGATGAGTATAGTGATTTGAGATTTGGGTGTTTGAATATTAAAGTCAATTTAAAATTAGACAAAACTAAATTAAAATCAAGTTCCAAATGAGGCCTTTGTTACATTCTAGTGAAAAAATCAATGTTAAAAAATAAACAAGTGATAATTTCTCACTTATTTGACACAATTAATTAATTTGTTTATTTATATAACATGACAGCTTCAATATGATATGATTCAATATTATAAACACAATTTCGATAAAATTTCATAAATAAAAATAAAAATATATCATCTTTTAAAAAAAAATCATTATCTTCTAAAATATATAATATTTGAAGGCATTTCAAAATAATCTCAGCCCACCGAATCTGATCCACATGCTTCTACCGTGTCTAAATGGTCAGCTGCCATTTTATTTATTTATTTATTTTTATTTATTTAAATATAGAAATATATATTCCTTTTCACTCCAAATTTGATTCCTCTAAATAATTAAAAAATCAATAAATAACTCCCCGGCCGCCCTTTTCCTTTATAAAGCCCATCTCTACCCCCTCCACTTTCTCAGGCACACATACTCGGAATCCATTGAGTATCACACGGGAAGAAAAAGGTCATGGCTTTCTGTAGACCATCTTCAACCATGGTGATCTTCCTGTTCGTGACGATATTCACGCTGTCGTCGGCGTTGGATATGTCGATCATCGGTTACGACGAGAATCACGGCGACCGATCGAGTTGGAGAACCAACGACGAAGTGATGGCGATATACGAGGGGTGGCTCGCGAAGCACGGAAGGGCCTACAACGCCATCGGGGAGAAGGAGAAGAGGTTCGAGATCTTCAAGGACAATCTCCGGTTCATCGACGAGCACAACGCCGATAAGAACCGGACCTACAAGCTCGGGTTGAACCGGTTTGCCGATCTGACCAACGAGGAGTACCGGACCACCTACCTAGGCACCAAGTTCAGCTCCAAGAGGAGGCTCTCGAGGCCTAGCAGCGACCGGTACGAGCCACGTGTCGGCGATAAGGTACCAGAGTCCGTTGACTGGAGGAAGGAAGGTGCCGTCGTTGACGTCAAAGATCAAGGGAGCTGCGGTGAGTTTCAGAGTTTCCATAATATTCTTTTATATTAATAATACTTATAATTTTTTTCTGTTCATAGTGTAGAAGGGTAATTTTGTCAATTTATGTGTATAAAATCTGCAGTCTGTTTTTTCCAGTTCTCTTTTTTCTTGATAAAGAGATAATAAGATTATTGGTTAAGCGAAAAGTTTATCGGATCTCTTTTCGATGATATTAATTTATTAATTTGATAAGATTATTAATAAGATTATTGGTTAGCGAAAAGTCTATTGGATCTCTTTTCGATGATAATAATTTATTAATTTGATACAAGATTTAATAATCTGTACTCAAAGAATTAATTGATAAAGAAACATTAATCGTTAATTCTTCCAAAAACTAGAAAGATTCGCCATTATTACGATGCAAGATTTAATTATCTCTGTGCTAGCACGATAATTAATTGATGAAGAAACTGTGAATTTATCCTGATACAACACTTCCATCATCAATTATTCGAAAAGCTTGAAGGATAGAAGTTAATCATTTCAACTGTTTTGTGAAACGAAATGAAGGGAGCTGCTGGGCGTTCTCCACGATTGCTGCTGTGGAAGGGATAAACAAGATAGTGACAGGCGATCTGATCTCTCTATCAGAGCAGGAGCTGGTTGACTGTGATACATCTTATAATGAAGGTTGCAATGGTGGTCTTATGGATTATGCCTTCGAGTTTATCATCAACAACGGTGGCATTGACACCGAAGAAGATTATCCTTATTATGCTTCTGATGGCACTTGTGACACATACCGGGTAATTCTATTGTGAAACAACAACGTAAGAAATCCGAATAAAATGAAGGCATACTGTTATTTATTTACTTTCGTTCTTCTGTCTTTTGTTTTGTGTAGAAAAATGCCAGGGTGGTTACAATTGATGACTACGAAGATGTTCCCGCAAACAATGAGAAAGCACTGCGAAAGGCAGTTGCTCATCAGCCTGTGAGCATTGCCATCGAAGGAGGGGCCAGGGAATTTCAGCTTTATGACTCGGTAAGATTTCTATCTCAATCCATTCGAACAGATTTATAGAGCTTGGTAAACAGTCAAATGGGAGGTAAATTTTAGCTCTGTTAATTTCAAAGTTCTGAATGGGAAGGTTCAAACCTTTCCATTGCTATTGCACTACTCTGGAAGTGTCTTTTTGTTATGATCTGATCGCATTCGTGCTAATGTCACTTGCCCAAGAATCAAATTATATAGAAACTTCCAAGATGCCAGACACGGCACTGCACTCTACAATCATATTTTATAAAAGAGTACTGATATATGTACTTATATTTTTACTTACAACACTCATTATAATAGTTTTCTTTTAAAATTCAAATTTTGAATTTTGAATTTTATGATTTTTAACATATCAATCATTGACATGTGGAGAAGTAAGTTTTTTTTAATTACATTTAGCATTTTTCTTTATAAAAACCAATTAGAAAAGGACCCGGACACTAGGAAGTAATAATTAGGTAACTCAGAAGTAGTGACACGTGATATTTTCGTCCTATCACATGATATCATATCATTTTTATCTGGATGTCATGCCATTAAAAATTAGTGCGTATGTAAGTAATTTTAACGGCATACCATGCTGTGATACGATGAAAGTACCACATTATCAATATCTTGGGAGTACTTATAATTTTCCAACCATCAGAGTGTAACTTTTTTCCTTTTAGAAGGCAATCAATTACCTTGCACTGGTTTGATATTCTCGTTATGATATTGATATTCTCGTTATGATATTCTCTGTCAATCTTTTGAGGCTGGAATGCCATGAATAGCTTCCAAGTTGGCACGATGCCAATCTTTAATTAAATGGATTGTTTTGCCGCATTTCTTCAGGGTGTCTTCACTGGAAAATGTGGGACATCACTGGACCATGGAGTTACTGCTGTTGGGTATGGCACTGACAATGGTGTTGATTACTGGATTGTGAAAAACTCATGGGGTGCAAGCTGGGGAGAGGCAGGCTATATCAGGATGGAGCGCAATCTGGATGGCACCTCAACCGGCAAATGCGGTATTGCAATGGAGGCTTCCTACCCTATCAAGAAAAGCCAAAATCCCCCAAACCCTGGCCCATCTCCACCGTCTCCCATAAAGCCCCCAACTGTCTGTAGCAGCTATTTCTCCTGTCCAGGCAGCAACACCTGCTGCTGTACATATGAGTATTCAGGCTATTGCCTTTCATGGGGATGCTGCCCACTTGAGGGTGCCACTTGCTGTGATGACCATTACAGTTGCTGCCCGCATGATTATCCCATCTGTAACACCAATGACGGGACCTGCATGATGGTAAGAGCAACTCAACTTTGTTTCGACCCGGTTTGGATACGCAAAACAATTTTATTTCATCTCATTATTATAACTTTTTTAAACTTCCACACAAAATATAATAAAAAATTCAACCTTTATCTAACACTCATTTTCGCTGGATACTAAAAAACTAACTTGAAGTCCTCTCTTTCTCCCCATTTGCTAACGTATTTCCTACTTGCAACAGAGCAAGGGCAACCCATTGGCAGTGAAGGCACTGAGGCGCACTCCTGCTAAACCTCACTGGGCCTTTGGAAGTGGTGGCAAGAGGAGCAGCAGTGCTTAAGCGGATGTTGAAGCTGGAATTGTGTCAAGTTGAGGATGAAAGAATTGTGGCACAGTGGTGTTGAAGTTCTCCTTAACTTTTATCCTTACTTACTGTCCACTTTTCCATCATTATTAAGATAGCAATCGGTGGACTGTCTTTTAAAGATTATTCAGAAACTGAATTTATGTAAATAGAGCCCTATTTACTTCTGCTTGATTTCAACAACCAACAGACACTGTTATAAGTTTCCAATTGTCATCTGTAAATTTCAGTTATCATTCGGCTATGGCCTTAATGAATTTGCCTTATCATTCCAATGTTGCTTCTTGTTTCTTTGTATACCTATTGCATATATTCTACTTGCTTGAAGATCTCAACTCAATTCAAGATTAGTAGATAATATTGTATCATGTAGTAATCTGGTAGGCCAAAGGTTTATAGAAACAAGCGACCAAATAAAATCCACAAACCCTAGTCTTTTAATTCTACCACAATACAATTGGAAATCCCTCATGGAAAAGATGGTCAATGCTTTCCACTTCTATAAGTAATGCCAGATATAGTTTTCAGAATATGCGAGTCTCGCGCATTTCTTTTGAAAAAAATCTGAAATTCACTATTAAAAAAATCATTTTTATATGTGGGTCTTAGATTTATTCGCGAAACTTACATATTGAAGGACTGCAAATATCATTTCTCTTATCCGTTTGGCTGCCATTTCCATGCAAAAAGCATCCACGACCTGCTTCTCCACTTTGGCTTAAAGCGCAGAGCTGAATTAACCCCACCACTCCTTCCAAGCCAATTATCTCACCATAGAAAGGAAGAGCAACTATTGCCCCCACAACAGGCTTAAAATGAAGATAGCAGGCAGTGGCATAACCAACTACATTGATATCTCTCAATCATTTGTCCAATAAAAAAGTAAGACTTCAATTCTGTAACCATACAAAAAGGATCTTTCAATTCTCTCTAGCTGTACACTGTACAGTCCAAACAAAAAACCTTTCAATTCTCCTTCACGAGTTTTGCTCTTATTTAATTACATACAGCTCATAGCTTATTGCTTATAGCTTATAGATTAGATAGGACCGTTATCCTCCCAAGTCCCCCAAGTCCTTATATAAAAATATATATCTAATTTAACTAATCACTTTTATAGGAGTCTTTGAGTTTTCTTGATGAGTAGAGTTACTTTATCACACTACATAAAGAGGTCTTGGTCTCTCTCTCTCTCTCTCTCTCTCTCTCAGCAAGGAGAGAGAAGATGAAGATATTCACCAAAATCTGGAATCAAAATAAGTGGAATCTCATCTATGATAAATAATAATTTGTAACTGAGCAAATTGTAGTTGAAGATATATAGAGCTGGCTGATATAACATGTCTCGATCCATATAAACTAATGGAGCCACATTGCAGCTGCACAACAAAACCAGACTTAAATATCACTAACAGAAAAAAAAGAGAACTAGAATCAAATAGAAGAGCTGGGGACCATCCAATGTGTTGCGGGATAGATGCTAAAGGACGCATACAAACTTCATCTAGTCTCAATATATCTGTCTGCTTTGCTTCTCTCATTTTGTTTACGGGGACCAGCCCCCTTGTGGTGGAGCATTCCTCTCCAACAGGATAGATAATGGAACTCAAACCCCACCACTACAATTGCCACTCTGCTCAAGCCATCAATGAGGACAATGTAGCATTGTCTTACCATTGTGAACAGTCATGACAACACAAAACACAAGGGTTTCAGGAATATCCATGTGATTGCAATTAAGCATGACATTATTCTCATTACATCAATCATTGCATGCTCTTGTCACTTGTGCAAACAATGTAGACAAAATGGTATTCAATTTGAAGGGGTTTATGGACTTATTGTGTTACATATACTAAGTTTTATGCACAAAAAGCAAACTGGAGCACAATCAAATGACAAGGAGCGAGCTACCGACCAGCAGACCAAAGCTAAGCACTCTTTTCCTGACAATAAATGCAACTTGGGTATCTAATTAATTGAGATTTGAGGCACTTTCTTCCTCTGTTGGTGGTCTAAATCCCAACTCCATCACCAAACCATTTCCTAGCTCTAAATTATGGTTTATGGAAAAGGGTTTTTCTTCTTGAGCACCATCCATATGACACGAAGACTCCTGTTTTATGTCGGTTATCTGAATGCCATCATTGTCAAACTGAACTCTCTGGTTCGTGCTGTTGATGTTGTTGCCGAGCAGGGCTGTGTCTGGAGCTTCGATGGCGTTAAGAGAGGGAATTACAGTAGGTAGCTTTGCGAGCAGTGCTCCAAGGCTGCAAGACATGGTAGGCGAAATGGATGGTCCTGAAACGCTATTTTGTGGAGTGTTCCAGCCCAAGTTGATCGACTTTAAGGGAGAATAGTCAGGTTTTTCCTCCAACAGTCTCCTCACTCCGGTTAATGGGCGATTGTTGTACAATGAGAAAGTTGCTTCATGGCTTTCTATCATATGGATATTGGGTTTGAGAACGTATGGATGTTGGATAGGAAGGTTTGGTCTTTGGATGGCGAAGATCCCTGGAATGCTTTGGAGATAGCAGAACTTCCTCTGTATGCTGATCACCAGATCGAGATCTTCCAAAATCTGAAGAGCCTATTAGTCAATTGTTTATCTAATATGGATAAGAATTTAGATAGAAAATTGGCATAGTAGATACCTTATCAAATGAGCCAAGTTGAACTATGCCTTCTCTAACAGAAATGACGGCAATTGTCTATCAAAATAAGAGAATTCTAATAAGCTTAAAGTGGGTAGTTCAGTTCAAGTGGGAATTTCAATTCCTCTAGTTCCGACTTTGAGAAATTACCAACCTGGATGCCTGAATTGAAGTGAAACTCCCATGCTCTTGGTTGCTACAAATAGGAATAATTCAAGAGAATGCCATATTTAAAGTAAAAGAAGTAGAACTTACATTTGAAATGATACTATGTAGAAAATATATAGATTGGCTTACAGGATCAATGGAGACATTCCACGAGGAGATAAAGCTACGATCACCATCATTTGGGGCATTTTTAAACACCCATTTGTGACTATTATCTGCTGCAACTTTCCCCAGTAATCTGCAAAATAGAAAGTTAGAAACCATGCAGCTTACCCCTCAATTTTCTCCAACAGTATTTTATCACTTTGTAAAGATTCGAGTCGATTACATATGGAGTTCTCACCCTTCTCCAAAATTGTACACCTCATGAGACATTTTGAAGAAGACATCAGCCCCAAACCTCCCCTTTCTGTAATTACTGCCAGCTCGCTCACATTCAAAGAAATCACAGAACCCATCTTCCCACACTAGAATCCTGAAACCCAAAAAGATAGATAAATAAAAAGTAGAGAAAATACTAAGCAACCAGAATTGACACAATGGTCTTTTCACAATTCTTGTACTTAACCAATTCCTTTTGTTTCCTTTGGAGCGATCAAGAGCGCCCCCTCCACATTCCCATCTGCAAGAAAACAGTATTGTCGAGAAGAATAAAAATGCATGCTTTTGTAACATGAACTTCACTGAACAAAATAAATAATCATGCATTTGAGTTTTGGTAATCATTTTCTTACTTAGGTGGTGGGAAATTCCGAGGCAGTATCCTCCAGAAAACAGCGTACACCCACTTAGAGGAACTGGAAGAATCTGAACACGAACATAGGCTTCTAAGTGTTTGCTGCAAGAGACAGTTGAGCATGGGGAGTCCACTCTCCATTTTCCCGCAGAGAGAGAGAGAGAGAGAGATAATCAAAAGATACTTCTAGTAGTAGTATCTATGGAGTCTCAGTTCTCATCATAATTAAACGAAAAAGTTGAAACGAGAGAAGTCGTTGGCCGGCACGCGCACCAAACGAGAGAGAAAAACACGCACCTACCACAACCATGGAGACATTCTGTTTAGTAGTGTTTACCGTCCTGAGATTTTCATAAAATCTTTAGACTGGATAAACTGAAACATCTGGCTAGTAAAGAAAAGAGAAGAAATGAACGATGGAAGGTAGTTTCGATTCAAACATCTTTGAAAAAAGAGCAGTGATACTATCCCGCCCAGACTATTGGACGTACTGTATTTTTTTTTTTTTTTTAAATATTATTTAAACATTTTTAGAAAATATTAATAATCACTTTCTTAATCATTATGGAAAAAATATTAAAAAATAAAATAAAATACATGAATGATAAATTTAAAATGACAAACTCAGAAAACATAATATCATTTTCCTTAAAAGAAAAACTAAGGACAATGTTTGTAAGAGGTTTTTCCCCTCTGTCTTGACGGGCTTGAGAAGGTCAACTGAGGGAATAAGAAGAGAAGGCCAAGCTTAGAACAAGTAGACTTTTCGGCCTAGCCCAAGGGTAGACTCTCCTAGACGCAACCTCTATGAAGGAGCGAACTGCAGGAAGATGAGACTCGCTGACTTGGAGACCCCTCGAACAGTGTCCAACCCTTGAGTGTTTGTCAGCGTAATGGATGAAAAGTAAGGGAGACCCTCAATCCTTTGACATGGAAAACATTGACGAACCACCAAGAACGCTAGCAGAATGAGGCTAATCGGGAAATCATGCTGCATTAATGGCACCATTACTCGAGCTACACGCCACATTAATGATGGCGTTGCAGAGCTATGCTGTATTAAAGGACTCTAACAAAAAGAACAGTACGAAGGACATGAATTCCATGGGACAAACACAAAGTGTTGGTGCTCAGCCCTATATTTTTTTAAGGATAGATTTAATATTGTGAAATCTACAAAATTTATTTATAACATATTCAATGACAATATTTCACTTTTTCTCGCACTTCAGTTCTCCCATGATATCAATCTGTAAATCAAAAGCTTCGACCGAATGCAGTATTATTATTATTATTATTTAGAGAGGAGAGACGAAAGGATAAAAAGATATAATCGAAGAATTTTATTTTATTTTTAAATGGAAGGTGCAGACAATCTGTCGTTTCCATGAATCGGAAGCTTCTTCATTTTGCCCAAACTTGTTAGAGTAAAGCTACGGCCATCGAATTCGGGATCCAAATTTGGGTCCCGATAAGAGTATTTCATCTTTTCTATTTTTTTTTAATTTTTTTATATATTCTTTTTTAATATCTTTAATTTTTTTTTTAAAAATTCATAAAATTATTAAAAAATATTTTCTTAATCACTAAATAAAAAAATAAAAAAAATCTCGGAATATACTTTCGAGACCCAACTTCGGTGGGTTTAGCATTTCTGAACTTGTTAAGGGATTAACTGGTTTGGTTCAATTTGATTTTGTTAATATTTTAGAATCGAACGAGTATATATTAATTTTAAAAATTTAATAATCGATATTGGACCAATTCACACTTTAACTTTGGTCCATTCCAGTTTTACTAATTATTCATGTTAGTAATAATATGATATTTATATATACTAAACTATTAGTCTATTTATATTATAGTATAATTAAGTACACTATCATATCAAAAGTAAGTTTATATCAATAACTTAATATTAATGTTTATGTTTAAAATTAAAATTTTATGTTATATTAAAAATTTATATGCTATATCAAATATTATATTAGAAATTATAAGATTAATTTTATATATCACATGTTATATTAGTTTTATGTTATAAGATTAATATACTCGAATAAGTTTAACATTTTATGTTATATTAATTAGCAATTTAGTATATAATATATATAATATAATACACAAATTATAAGTCTAGTTTAAACCGGTTTTTAAAATATTAAAACCATACTGAGTTGGTTTAGTACCAGTTGAATCGAAACTGCACTTGGACCCTTTATAGGATTGGTCAACTGGTTTTTCCATATTTTTACACCCCTAGTACTTGAGAACTATCACCAATTTCACTTTCTTTTCAATGAATGGAATGTAATTGTCTGAAGTAATATATACACCACATTCTTACATTTATTTTTATTTCATTATGTACGATGTAGCATATTTATCATTATTAAATGATAACAAATTATCTAATAGTGATAAATGTGTTACATCTTACATAGTAGAATGAAAGTGAGATAGTAGTGTGATGTATATAACTTTCTAATTGCTTATTCAAACTGATTTCTCATTTAGAAAGTGGAAAAAAAAAACTTTTACAACCATTAAGAGGTTCTATAAAAATAAACATATAAATTGATGTGGTTTCATATGATATATTAGATTTATTTTATAATAAAAATAGTTTTACAATTTAACATTCATAGATTTATTTTTATAAAATCTTTTTATAGTTAAAACATTTCCCACAAAAGAAGGAAAAACTATTTTCATAAGAAAGGTTTTATTGAAAGGGACAATTCCAAAACGGATTGACGAGGACCAGAAAATGGAGGCACAAAATAGCTTCACGCCGTGTAACATTAATGTTTTCTTTTCTTGCTTAGAATAAATATAGAAAGATTACCTTGTTCTACTAGATCCATTTTTCAAGTTGAAATGAAATTTCAATAATTTGCTTTTACCATCTCGTGCTAAGCCTAATTTAAAATTCAAGGTCTACCCCTATGATATTTTATCAATTTGATGATAAAACCATATTAAGATTATAGTTATTAGTTATTACTTCTAATATTATAAGATTTAATGGCGAGTTTAGATGTTGAGATGAGATGAGATAAGAAATCTGTAAATAGTAGTGAAATGGTTTGAGTAAAGATGTTTTATGGGATTTTGAGAAAAAAAAAAAGAAAAAAATTGAATAAAAATGTTACAAAGTTAAAATATTATTTAATATTATTTTCATTTTGAAATTTAAAAGGTTGAATTGTTTTTTATATTTTATTTGAAAGTTTAGAAAAATTATAAAGATTAGATGAAAAATTGAAAATTTTAAAATTAACAAATATTTGTATTTGAGTGGAATGGAATGAGATGAGGCCATCTCAATATCCAAACAGGACCTTTGGTCATAAAGCTTGATGAGACCCACATGTTGGAACTCTATGATAGCCCATCCTTTTTTTTTTTTTTT